>JAPYZN010004699.1:0-21808 GCA_030522865.1 Psyttalia lounsburyi | reverse complement strand
AAAAATTCAAGAACGAGTCGTTCAAATTTTTAATTTGTTGTAATTTTTACGAAATAGATCGTACAATTTACCTGACAATTATTACTTTTTATGGAAAAATCCGTATTGTTTTTACAACCGTTTTTATCAGCATATTCATTAAATATTCTAGTCCAGACCAAAATTTATTTCAAAACGTTTTGACTGGTAAATTATATTCCTCATCAGGGTAGACTGTTAATTTCATTAATAATTTAAATTATAAGACAATTAGGCTCTACTGAATTGACTATTGTTGTCTGTTGATATTAATGATTACCAGTTATTAAACATGGTATTATCTTAATCTCATAATTTCTAAAAATTACTCGTTGCGAAATTATTTGTCGAACATTTTTCAGTTTAAATTGTATTATATTATTGTTATTTATACTATTTTATGTCACAATTGATATATTTATTTTTAGGAATTTGACTTCGCCTCCAGAATACGTTTCCAAACGTAATTCACAGTTTTTTTTCTGATAATTTTATCGAGTATTTCTCTACGTGCAATAAAGATATTATTGGGATACGACATGTTGGCTTTTGTATAGCAAGTGGCGGGTAAAAATTGGGTGGAAATGTTTCATGAATTTAGTTTAATGGAGGCTCGAAGTTGTGGAGCCAGCGGAGAAGAGGTAAATTGGCATATTTTATGGATATTTCGAAGGGAAAGTATTAGGGAAAATAAGTTGGAATTACGTTACGGGTTCTTTGGTGTGGATGCTTGAAAATACTTTTGCGAATGAATAAAATTTCTTGGGCATCACTGGAGTAATGAGATCCTGTTCTGTTTCAGGTAGAACTTCGACTGAATTTCCATTTTTCTCGTGATTTTTTTTTTTTTAACATCCCGTTAATCCACCTTCGGTGCTTCTTCATCACAGAGAATCTACCGGTAGTGAGCAGTGAGAATATTAAACTGTCTATGAAATTACAATTTTTACTCAACTCACAAATGCTTACCGTACATTAACTCTCTCCGTCTTTGAGTTTGAATATTTTTTTTAACCACTTCTTTTACATTTTCACCCCATCGCTGTAATCAGACGTAATCCCTTATTTATTTTTAATCAACTCAGATTTTAATTCGAACGGAATTATTAAAAAACATAATTTAGCATGCACCCATATATCCAAGTTAATCCGCATTCGGTTCTTCTTCATCGTCGGGAGTGGGCCACGGGGAGAAAATTGAAAATCCAGAGCGTTTGAGGGAGCGGGAAAAAAAAAGTTAAATTAAATCCTCCACATACTCATGTACACGAACACCCACTACTCCTCTATATTCACGTGAAAGTGCACATTTTTTTTTTTTATCTGGATACTGAAAGTGTATTTTTATATCAACTTTTCAATTTCCTCTCCAAGTTGCGTTTGTATATGTCCCCGTGTCTCTTTCAAGTATAATGACGTCAAGTGAAGCACCAGCGGTATTGGGAACGTTCTTGGGGCGCCACTGAAGGGTCGTTACCCGTCGAGTAACTCTTGATTATTATTTTTTCTCTCCTTGGTTTCTGATTTTTTTTTAGCGGGTCGAGGAGACTCGAGTTCCTCGAGAAATGATACGTTATCATTGGAATGAGGAGAGAGTGAACTTATATCGGAATTTTTGTCAATATATTTATAAAGTTTTGGTAATTAATTTTTTCAGGTGTAACTGATGTCTATTTTTTTGAAGAGATTTTTTTTGGCTGTTCGACAGAATTTTTCAGCTGCAAAGGGATTTTAGGACATTTTTCCTTTCACAACAGATCGTTTCCACGATAGCCGTCACGAATGTTGATTCCATTTGGAGGAATTATCCGAGAGCCCATCGGTTTAGGGGAATTTTCAAGATATCTCCGTTGGTAGAAATTTTTCATTCGCATTTTTCGGCGGTTTTCAGAGTGAAAGCATTAATTTAGTCGAGGAAAACGGCGATATCATCTGAATGATTATTGATACTCGTCCCCGAAATTAATTATATTTATCTCATCGACCATCAGGTGTAAATTAATTCGAAAAATGGAAGAGTTGTTGGAACATTTCGTTTAACATGAGTGATAAAGACGGGATGTTTTTGGTGAGATTTCAAGTTTTCGTGTTACCTTAATGGACGCACTGGAATTTCCATAGGTACCTCTGGCAGCTCTCATTTTTCTCCCCGAAATGGAAAAGGTCCTCATGGAAATTCTGCTATCTAGTAGATTCCCAGATATTCATCTGACACTCATTCCCGAGTTGAGTAGAATTATCCCATTTAGGAATGACATTTTTCGGTTTGAAAATGAGTCTTCAAAAAATTTACAGAATCTACGAGGGATAATCCATCTCAACATTGATAAGAGTTTTGAATGAATTTTCCGTTCTCAGGTTGTGAAAATTACGAGTAAAATTGTTAAATTTAATTTGATCTTTCAGTCCTGGAGTATCTCAACTGATCCAAAAATTAATTTATCGACTGAGTTTTCTCAGAAGTGAGTAAGCCAAAGGAAAATTGTGTACACATAAACAATTATTCAATAAAAATTACCAGCAAAAAGACCTAGAAATTACATTTTTAGACAAAATCTGGGACCGAAGTAAAATTCTATAAAAAATGTCAATCGTCCGGTAAATTCTCCGATTGATTTCGCAAAGCTACAGCCCAGAGAATTTACAAATTTATTCTCTTCAATTCCCTTTGAAATTGGCGAAAAACATTCCGCCAGCAGATTGCGAGAATTGTTCCGTAATTTTTATTAAAAATTTCTCTCCGTAAAACTCTCTTCCGTTTTAGTCAGTCGACGGGGAGACTTCGCAAGCGAATTTATTAAAAAAAATATACACATATATTTCTTTTGTTATGTGAGTATATCCTCGCCTAAGCCGTCATTCAGCAACAGTTAAACAATCCCGTAACAAATGTTACGTCAGAAACAATTGTTTCTCCATTGACCCACGAAAAATAACAAGAAAAAAAATTTGTAAAGTAAGTCTCGAACTCATTCTTATTCATATGCATTCACGATTTCGTGATGAATGCACGATAATATCGCGTTGACACGTGGGCGTCACATCGATATATCGATGCAATGAGGCGAAAAGCTAAGGTTGACACACGTCGTCATACAGTCTGGCATGAATAAGGCAAAATGTTGTGTTATGACGTATATACCGTTCATGGAAATGGAAAGTCAGAATGGTTGGGGATATATGCGCCGAGTGTGAGCAACTGCATGACGTCAAATCCCTAAGAATACACCCGCCGGAGTCCATTGATCAGTTGTACTATATCCCCCCCCGTTCGCTCGCCTTAATTTTCGCTCAGCCGATTTTTTTTCCCCCGTCACCGGCTCGGTATCGAAGTGCCGACTGGCCGTTATTTCGCCCATCGGAGAATTCCCCTGGGAATGTCACAAAAAACATCGACAAGCGTCCGGATAAATAACAATCGCTTCCGATATCATTAAAACCATCAGCAATTTTTCCGACAGTAAATGTCGTTTCACTTGTCCACTTCTCCAAAAATTTTCAACTGCTGTTTAACGACACGCTCGCGCCCTCCCCACTCTCCACCATACCGATATAAATATCAATTATCCGTTAATGAAAATGTCAGCGATTTTATCTACATTTCTATTTCAATATTTTTAGCTCTTAATGTATCAGATTCGACGAGTGATTGTATTACGATACTCCTGGATGTTATCCATGCCTCAACCTTCCATAACCAGAAATTCAAATATAGAATTACGCTGAATTGAAAAAAGACAACACATGTAGACATCGTTACAAATGAAATTGGCGAACGTGACTTGGAATTAATATCGAAATTATCATTTGTATTTTTTTTTTCACTGGGAATGAATTTTTTCCGCTTCCCTTAGACGCACGGAAGATTGGGCACGATTGCAACAGAAGAAAAAAAAAAAGGCTCAAGGGACAATTAAATGATCCGCAGTGCGGCATTTATTATTATGTTTAATCGACAGAAAGTACTTGAGCAAGGACGGAACAAGCGCGAGGACAGAATATTGCAATAAGAGCATTTACTACCCCCTCGTCCGCAAAAAGCGTCAAACATTTTCGCTTTATGAACGATCGGAATTTAAATTGCTTTCCCCGTTGCCCTCCCCCTCCGCCCCCCCCCCCACTCGCTGAAGGTTTGTACGCGGAGGAAGCGGCTTTTCCGTTTCGTCTTATAAATTCCAATAGCCTCTTTGATAGAGGCTACGTAAAAGCTGTATATCAAAATATTTTCCTATGAAACACGAAAAACTTTTGACTCACCAGTGCCTCAGCCTTTTTGCAATATTTCCGGGCTCAGTGTGTGGACGGGGCTTTTGTTGCTCTGGAATAAAGAAATACCGGGGGTGAAATATTTAATATGGCAATGAATTTGTATTCATTTGAAGAATTCGATTTTTTTTTTTTTTTTACGAGCCGACTTATTTTCCGGGTAAAAATTGCCGTGGCATTATTTCCAGGCAATAATTTTCTCTCCGTCATTTCCCTCGTGACTAATTGAATTTATTTGACGATATATTATTTATCTACGGGAAAATGCATGTGAGATTATCAATTTTTATTGCAATTCAATATTTAATTTTAATATAATAATTTAAGAACTCACGTAACGTGTCACTTTTCTATTTGTTAAGGTGTCATATTATATAATAATAATTTTCTGAATGAAATTAAATATCATTGTATAATATATATAACTTATTCAATTGAATTTAACTTTTAACTTTAATATTTAATGCATATTTTTATGTAATTTATTTTTTTTTCAAGTTTTTGGTCCTTCTTCTTTTACCGAATGCCGTAAAATATCCGCGCGAGTATACCTAGTGTAATAATTTCCGATTATTTATTATATTATTATATTCTGTAGGGATTCTGTCGAAGAATATTCGTGCCCTGGAAAATTTGTCGCGGTTTTTATTTCATAGGAATTGTGACACAGAAAATAAGTCGGCGAGCACTTTATTTTCATTTCAAAATTAAAAAAAAGAGGACAAGTGTGGCTTGAGATTGGATTTACGATTGAAAAAATCATCTGAGAGCATTATTCAATCCGGCTACAAGTCCCAAAATATCAAGATCTTTTTTTAAATTTTATTCTATATCAAGATCTCTTGGATAACTAAAAATTGTAAGATTTGTCCTCCACACATTGTACTCATTTTTTATTCCTGCGATTCCCATACACACGATGAAAATTAGTACCGCTTTACGGTTCAGTTGCGCGTGACGAGATTTCAGCTCACCGCTTTTCCCTCAAATCAAATAACAAACGGATAGTAGTTGGCTTGTGTTATTCACAACACAAAGACGGTGCCACGAAAATCCACAGGTATTAAGGAATACCTTTGAGAAACACTCTAGGCCATGTCCAAAGTTCCCGAGGGTATTTCTGGTGGCTCTCCCCCTCTACCCTCGCCACTATTCACATTTATCCCGCTGCGACAATGCGCCGGGGCTATTCTCCCGTCTCCTCGGTCGCATTTTTATTTTTTTGAATCACCGGTGGCCTGAGATGTGGCGTACAGCGTTTACAAACGTGTGGCTTAAGCGACGGTATTGATGGCAAGAGATCTGTGACGAATAATTTTTACGCTAATTTTTATCGGCATTTCCGTCTTTATTGGGAGACGGTGCAGATGTCGCAGGGGAATTTAAACGCACGCCTTTCGGGAAAAAGATCAGCAGCTGTTGGGGATGATTTTTTTAATCAATTTTCTTTTGACAGCGACGCCATTTGATAATTATTATGGGATTGTGGAGTAATTAGGGGAGGTTTCACCCGATGGAGGTCCAATTTCGCCGATAATTATTCGACTGAATTAACATAAATAAAGTTATAGCTTAAAATAGTCCAATTCGAGCCGGAAAATTATTCTAATCGATAGAATATTCCTCTGCCTTCAACCGCGAAATATAAAGTCTTGTACAGAATCCATTCATTCGCAGACGTCGCCTCAATCCCCGAAGACTTATAATTTTTACCCTGAGGTACCCGCAACCGTCGCCGAATTAGACATAATCCAATTGGCCTCGTCCGTCTTTTTCCACAAATTTCCGGCTGAAGAAAGCGAAAATAATAAAATTGAAGGTAAAAAAAAATTTCAAAGCCCACGTCGGGTAATAGCCGTGCAAAGGTAGAAAGACTGACTAATAAAATAAAGGAAAATTAATCCAATCTCACCTATATCAAACGAGAGAGTTGGAGGCGAAAAAGAAGAAGCGATGAACCCCCGTCAGGTATGGTTTTGGGAAACCAAAGCTCGTACTGTGAGTAAAAGTGCACGAAAACCACACAAAGGCCCGAACCGAGAGACGAGCCGTAACTAATTCAATATGATTGTACAAACAGTTTAATGGGGATTAAACCGAGCAGTCTAACAGACCAAAAGTAATTTGCCGGAGAGGAGTAGAAGGTTTTTTGTCCCTTAATTCACTTTTTTTATTCTCCTTACCTCTTTTCTTCTAGCTTTCCGGATCACGTATTTTACCCATTAGTTCATCATTAAACGAAGGGAAGTAAAATGGAATTGACGAGGGACGAATGAAAAACAGAAATGAAATGCAAAGAAAAAATGGGAATTGTGTTGTTGTCGAGTTGTAGGGGAACTCGGATTCGTCTTTGGGACACTTGGAGAGGATGCTCTAGTAGAAATGCCGGTGAAGGACCCGCAGGGCACCATTTTACTGTTAAATAAAGGTCATTGGCAGGAGATCAAACAGATTGGACGATTGGACGAATCGATTGGATGATTGGACGATTGGACGAATCGATTGGACGATTGGACGAATCGATTGGACGAATCGGAATTGAAGGGAATAAATCCGTAACCTTCGGTAAATTCTCCAGTCTAGCACCGAAAAATTACGAGAAAGTCGCGTAATTTTTACGCGAGTGGGGAGATCTAACAGAAATTTCAAGAATTTATATCCTGGACCAACAATTCTTGGTTGTTTGGGAATTTTTACGGAAAAAAATTGATGAACATGTTCTTAAAGGTACCCCTAATTGGGACTCATGGCTAGCCACGGGCCTCGGGTGGATGAATAATTTTTACGCAACCGATCGTAGAATTCACTCGAAGAAACATTTTTCTACGTGCAGTGGCTTTTTTGTCATTTTAACGAATTTATTTCGTATTAATACTGAATTTTTTTCAACTCCGACTTTCATGTAAATATTTCAATCTCAGTTAAAAATAAATGATTCCAGGGAAACAACAACTGGAGAATTTATTTGTAAAATCAAATGGTTGTCGTCGCTGAGGCACTCGACTATGACATACAAACACAATATCCCATTGAAAACCCCCTGAGTACTCCATTTTACTATTAAATAAAGGACATCAGGAGGAGATCAAACAGATTTGACAAAATAAAAGAGGAATGAGAAAAAAAATATGTCGTGCATTGCCCGAGTATCTGGGTCTCTGAGGCTTCTCTTCTCTTCGTAAATAGTTGTGACAGATGTCGGGTTATGTAAACTGGGTCCCCTGGACTCAACGGCAATTCTATAGCGGTACTTTCGGGCGGTTTTAAGCTCTCGGCATTTTCGGTACAATACCAGGATTTATAGGACATGTCGCTAATGTCAACCGTGTATTTTTTAATTTTCGCCCGAGCCGACATCGTAATGCAGCAAATGCCGAGAGGCTCAGAGGATGTCGGGGGAAAAAATATCACCAGTAGAAGGGGGGGCACAAAAAAAAACTGGAAAAAATGATTAAATTGAAAATATCGACGTCGATCTGGCGGGAATAAAAAAAAAATTGATCACTTCCGCTGGGCATTATTTACCTCGTCAAATTAAAATGATTTTCTCACAATAAACAAATCTTGAATATTATTTTTTCATAGCCAACGTCGTTATAAAGCCAGCGGCGAGAGGCTCAGCGTGTGCCAGAGAAAAATATCCCTCGTGGAAGGGAGGGGAGAAAAAAAAATTGAAAAAGAATGGTTAAATTGAAAATATCGACATAAATCTAACGGAAATAAAGAAATGGGTGGGTCTCGATTGAAACGTTCAAATCGTGCCAATCTCTAGTCGGTATTATCGAACGGTGGCGAGGTCCTTATTTCCTTGAGTACCGGATTTCCTGCACGTGCCGTCGCCGAGTGATTCGTACGTCCGGGTGACTCTCGTGAAAATTGCGTTTTCGAGTAGTGTATGTATAGTACCTGCCCTATATAAAGTCTATATGTGGGGTATTATGTGTTTTAGAGAGTCGGAGGGGGGGCTTTCAAATTTTCCGAGAAAGGGGGCGCCATTAGCTTTCACTTTAATTAAGGAATTCGGGAAAACTACATTTTCGATTAATACAGTACCTCTTTTGAAGGAAGAACGGGGGGAATTATTTATTGTACGGTTGGAATTGTGAAACTTTAGCGAGTTAGACATTTAAACAATAAAAAAGGTCGTAAAAGGTGGTTTCTATAAAAAAAAATAGCCCCATTTTCTTAAATGAAAATTCCTGAAATTTTTGGTTTTAAAGTATTGCAGGTTTCAATGATTTTTTTGCTGCACAATCAATTAAATTTAATGAAATTATGTGTTTTGGTGAGGTGGAGCTATTTGAAATTTCTGGGAAAGGGAGTGCCATTAGCTTTCAGTGTAATGAAGGGATTTTAATGCATGGAAAGCAGCATTTTCGATTCAATTAATTTTTCTTTTGAATAGAGGATGGGAAAATGGAAGGGTTTATTCATTTTACATCCGGGAATTACAGAATTTTTTTGCGGTTTTAGAGAACTTTGTTTTTTTCTATTTTTACGAACAAACGATGGAATTAACTGTGGGTATAAAAAAAAGAGTCGTTTTTGCTGGGAAGTATGAATTGTGTTTATGGTTTATAAAATCTTGTAGGAGGGGGGAATGAAGTTCAACTGTGCAACGACCGAACGAAGATTGTTTGTTATAAAAGAGACTATTTTTTTTTTTCATCGATTGCAGAATCAAACAATTGCTGTAACAGAATTGTTATGCTGGGAGTGATGGAGGTTGTTGTTGGAGCGGGGCTTTGCAGAGCTCTACAGAAATGTTTATTCGAGAGAATGATTTATCTGGCGATTTTAAAAAATGTCCCGATAAAATTAACTAAAAGTTCATTTCATAAAAAAAATTAATTCATCAAAAATCATTTGACCCAAATTTTCTCTTCATAATTCAGGAGTTTTGTCGTTCGGCTCGTCTATCAATTACACAGAGAGAAATATTCAATAAAAATTACCAGCAACAAAACCTGAGAATTACGTTTGGGAACGTAATCGGGGGGCGAAGTAAAATTCCATTTAAAAAATCGATTTATTCTGATTCTCGAAATTTCTGTTAAATTTCCCTGTCCAGAAAAATTACGTGACTTTTTCGGTGACGGACCGGAGAATTTTCCGACCGTTACCGATTTATTCTCTTCAATTGAGCGGATTACGTGAATTTTTCCGCAATTTTTAATGAATAATTTGGCTCAAAAAAGGGCCGAATTTTTTTCATCTTCGGCGGGATATGTTAAACATTCCAACAAATCTCCAAAATTGAACTCAAATCCTCTCACGCCTATCCTCAAGCAGTGATAATGTAAAGTCTTCACAGAATCCATATAATCATGTACTTACGTAGATGCATATCCCCCATACGCTAGGTAAATACCCCATTGTATTATACAGAGAGCATTTGTGGGTTGTGAAACGGTTGGAATCGAGAGGGAGAGGTGTATATACGGTGCAAGAGGAATACCAGTACCTAAAAGACGCACAGCACGCGGCCATTAATTGGATTCCCAGTCGCGCAATTCCGGATATGCCCGCATACTCCTCTCTCCTGCAGGCTACTCAATTAAACCAACGTTTCGCTCGGACGGACTGAAGAGCCCAAAGTGAGGAAGGGATGAGAGGAGGTCGGGGGTGGATTATATCGATTCCCAACAACCGGAAACACCCTGGCATATACAATTTGAGTGTCTTCCGGTGTGAATTATTGAAACGCGTCGTCGCTACCGAATGAAATAATCTTTTTTCATGCTCCAGTTCGCCGACAAATCAGACATTATCGTCCACCGTAGACTACATCGCCCCAAATTTCCCTGAAATATGTGAAAAGTCGACGAATCGTATGATCAATTAATAAATTCATTGATTACTCCTCAATTCTAGAATTATCGAATTGCGAAAAAAATTGGAGGGCAGTAGAATTTTTTAAAAGCAGATTTTGAAAGTATTTACTAAGATATTTAAGGGATTACGGAGTAAATTAATTATGGGGTAAGTAATCCCTTGGAAAAACATTAGCAATGAATAATCGGAGTTGACAAGTGCAATTGTATCTGTTAATTACAATTTTAGTGACTTCTGGTGTGAATTATTGAAACGCGTCGTCGCTACCGAATGAAATAATATTTTTTTCTGCTCCAGTTGGCCGACAAATCAAACATTATCGTCCACCGTAGCCAACATCGCAAAAATTTCACTGAAATATGTGAAGAGTCGACGAATCGTATGATTAATCAATTAATTAATTAATTACTCCTCAATTCTAGAATTATCGAATTGGGAAAAAAATTGGAGGGCAGTAGAATTTTTTAAAAGCAGATTTTAAAAATATTAACAAAGATATTTAAGGGATTACGGAGTAAATTAATTATGGGGTAAGTAATCCCTTGGAAAAACATTAGCAATGAATAATCGGAGTTGACAAGTGCAATTGTTTCTGTTAATTACAATTTTAGTGACTTCTGGTGTGAATTATTGAAACGCGTCGTCGCTACCGAATGAAATCATATTTTTTTCGTCCCTGGCGCCCGAAAATCCGCGATTCTAACCTCACTCCGTTCGGTTAGATCGCGGTTTTCGGGGCCAGAGCCGAAAAATATTATACGTCTCATGTGATTATAATCCTCGCCTTCGGCTCGGATTATAAAGCCACATTCGTCAGATAATACTTTCATCGCCTGGTGACATAATGTACTATTTTATGCTCCAGTTGGCCGATAAATGAGACATTATCGTCCTCTGTAGTCGATATGACATGAATTTCACCCAAATATGTGAAGAGTTGACAAATCGTGCTAGTAATTAATTAATTAATTAATTACTCCTCAATTCTCGAATTATCGAATTGCAAAAAAAATTGGAAAGCAGTAGAATTTTTTTAAAGCAGATTTTGGGACTGTTTACAAAAACATTTAATGGATTACGGGGTAGGTAATCCCTCGGAAAAAATTCCCAATGAATAATCAGGGTTGACGAGTCCAATTGTATCCGTCGATTACAATTTTCAGTGTCTTCCGGTGTAAATTATTAAATCGCGTCGTCGCTACCGAATGAAATAAAATTTTGGTGGCTCCAGTCGGCCGATAAACTAGACATTATCGTCGTCTGTAGTCTGTATTCCACGAATTTCACAGAAATATCTGAACAGCTGTTAACGTCGCATTAATAATTAATAAATAAACGAATTCCTCTTCAACTCTAGAATGAAAAAACTGCAAAAAAAAATTTCAAATCAATGTAATTTTTTTACAGCAGATTTCAAAACAGTTGGCAAATAAATTCAGTGGATAACGCTTAATTATTGAGTAGATAATTCCGAGAAAAAAAATTGCGAATGGAAAATCTGAGGTGAAGAGCCCTCAATTGTCCCCCCGGATTACAATTTTAGCGTCTTCCGGTGTGAATTATTGAGACGCGCTGGCGTTGCCAACCGAAATAACCTTTTTTGACATTTGACTTGTCCAATAGCTGGTGACCTCTCCAACCCCCAACCATCCCTCCACTCTTTACACTGAACTAACGTTCACTCCCTGGATGACGTCATCTCTCTAGCACAATTTACCGAGCAGGCAGCGGTTGTCTCGTCGACGGAGTGGATATTCGTTGTAGCGCTTTGGCCAGCTATTCCTAATGGTTGACGGTAATGAATAATGAGTTGTAGGAGAGGAACCAATACCATCAGGTACACAGATTGTCAAGTGGGTAGACAACATGCTAATCAACCCTCAAAGACAGTCCTCTGTTTACCTTAATCTCTGCATATATACCCGTATAGTTGCTATTCAGATGTTACTCAATGGCTATTGAAATTCATTCTGACGGGTGAGTCGGCACTGACGTCCCTGCTGGGGTTAAGATTTGGGGGTGATAACGGTGGGGTTGGCATGACAGATAACAAGAAGGGGGTCTTAAGGGGATGTCACCACTTTTTTTTTTCTTATTCAAACTCGGAAGTATCTGATGGAAAATCACGACTGATTTTTTTTTTAAGCGGCCGGGATTCCTCCCCTTATCGCAAAAATCAAATTAACAATTCGTAGAATTTATCAAAGAATATGTTAATATGGAAATCACTGTTAACTTGTATTTATTTATTCCGTCAGTCCGTTCGATCGCCCAAATATTAAATAAATCGTCGTCAACTCTTTCGTTTCGCGAAATTATAAATTATAAATAAATAGTCAAATATATTATCCTCAAATCTCTTCGCAAAAGATCCAAAAGTTCGCGCAAAACATAAATTACGATCTCAGCGAAGATAATCTGAAAAAAAAAAAAATAGCCGACCACCTGAAAACGCGCATTCAGGCAAATAATTTAAAGTTCACTCTTTTCATTCACTCCTCGTGATAGAAAATAAAAATTTTCCACCAGGAAATTTGTTCGTCCGAGGGTTTCTTTATCCCCGACCACACCTACCTAATCCCTCCCCCGGTGTCCTTCGAAAATCCCGCGCAATGACTTCTAAAAAGAGAGGCGAGCGAGAGAGAAAAATGCTCGTAGAGGAGCCGCTCGACTCCCTCGGATCGACATTTTTCTCGCACCCCCACGGCGTTGTCTTTTGTCGCGCGTTTCACCGGTGTCGGTGGGTTACCGCTCTGCCGCTTTTACACTGTATTTTCGGTATTGTGTGTGGCTCCCCTGATCGCGGCAAACATCAGACAGTGAATATATCTAACACCGAGTATTTAAGGTTTTATTCATGTCAACAAGTGAGAGAATATATCCCCGAGCTCTCCGGGTTAGCAAGTGCAACCGATACACTTGTTCTGTCACTACGCATTCACTTTTGTCGGAACACTTCTTTTTTTCCGTGCATTCTACGACTGATTGGGTAGCACGTGAAAGGGTCCTTTAACATTTTTTTTTTCCCACGGCCGAGGGAGCACAATCTCCTTTGAACTGCTTTCGCTGCGTTGGCCTGAATAAAATTTCGTGCGATCCAGTGAAATTTCAAGGGTTCGGGTTATATCGTTAATTTTTTTTTGCAATACCCGCCCAAAAAGTTCACTTTTCGGTACCGGTTTTCGTGCGTAAAATGGTACTTTTCGTACCTGGCGCCCGAAAAATATTATACCTCACACTCGGCGATAAAAGTATTATCTGACTCATGTGATTATAATCCTCGCCTTCGGCTCGAATTATAAAGCCACATTCGTCAGATAATACTTTCATCGCCTTGTGACATAATGTACTATTTCCGCACAGTGTGCGTAAAGGTCAGAAATCGTGCGTAAAGTGAAACTCGAGAAAAAAAGCGGAAAAAAAAAAGAAAAAAGCGAAGCTTTACGCGCTCGAATATGCCTTTACACACGATCTTGACTTTTCCGCACTCCGCACACAAAAAAACCACTTTGCCCTCAAACCTCCACTCAAAGCGAATTTTTGGCGAATTTCGACTCGTGGCCGGCTTCGCCGGCCACTCGTGCAAGCGATGCACAACTCGTGCGAAAAAGTGCTACTTTACGCACTAGTTGCACAATATACTATTACTCTGACAAATTCATTAGGGCAATCCCAATTTGTCTATCCCTAATCACTACACCCTCGTTGTTTAGAAATAGTTGGAGTTGAATGGATACACTGAGTGCGCTGAAGAGGTTATCAGGTAAATGGCAATTGGCCATTGACCGGTAAGCTATCCTCGATGACGTCGTTCGTTAGCGCTAAATATAGCCATTGCCAGCATACCATAGACTCTATCCACCTAGCTATCGCTCTAGAATAAATGACCTATTGAAGTTAACTAGCTCTCCGGCTTGTTATGATCGCTCGACTATTGCCTTAATAAAATTACTACCGATATTGCCATTGGTGAACTACAATCGCGTCGTATGAGCATTAATTTCTTTCACTTAACCATCCGCCAGATAGTGAAATCAATGAACCGAGAAATCTATGTTTGGGTTTCATGAATTGTTGCGTGAAGCACCCATTAGTGAGAATTAACAATTCAGATATTCACTGTATGGGGTTATTCAGTCAGTCATACACTTCAATACACCTCGTACCATAGTACGAGCCGTACACGTTGGACACTAAGAGGATTATTGGATGTGAAATTTCCAATGATCACTCAACACTCATAATTCAGGATAGAAAAAAAAAAAAATGAGTAAAAATTATTAATCCCTTAGGCCCCTTGATGACAGCCGGGGGAAGGGTATGGGGATTTTACGACAGTCGTGGAGTGCCAACTACAGGACAGCCGTGAACTGTCGGGATGATGAAATATCGATAATTTCATTTCATTTAATTGCGATGTCTCAATTCAATCTATAAATAAAAAATTGTGCTTCAAGTTAACGGGAGAAATGGGTTCTAAGGTGGAGAACATTTTCCACTTGGAGGTGCCCAGTGTTTTCTTTTTTATTCTTCTTCTCTGGCTAATGCGCGCGGAAGTGCGACGTTGACGATCGCACCCATCGAACGAGGCAGCCGGAGTGTATTATGTAATTGGTACACGGGCTTACGTGATTAATTGCAGGTGTAGGATGGCAATTAGTGCCTGATAGTTTTCAAAATATCGGCGGTTTTGTGCGAAAAACTTCTAAAGAGGGCCCTAAAAATGGCTAAGCGGTTTAAAATGTCCTGGAAGTGATGCCAGAAGGGCCCAAAATCGAAAGTAGAAAACCCTAGAATCCCCTCAGCCTTCAAAATTACTAAAAAACGACGACAACGTGCTGAAAAATCGAAAAAGCCGAAAAAAGGCCCAAAAAGGGCGAAAAACTGCCAAAAATCTGAAAACGGGCTACCCAGGGCTCATCTTCCTTCAAAAAAACCAAGATGTGACCATTCCTGGTCGGCCAGCTGGCCGGCCAGTCGGCTGTTGGGCCCGACAGGTCGAAATGCCGAAAACAAGGGCCCCCCCTTTCCATTCTTCCGATTTTTACCAAAATCGACACTCTTTTGACGATATCTCAAAAACTATTGATCCTATCGTCTCCGGGTTTGTTTCATTGGGAAGCTGAGCTCATTTCCCATCGATATAGGTTATAGGTAAATTTTTAAAATAATTTTTCGAGCCGTTTTTACAATTTTTCTGAAAATCGTAAAATTGACAAAAAAGGGGTGAAAAAATCATTTTAGAAATTTAGTAATACCCTATATCGATGGGAAATGAGCTCAGCTTTCGAATGGAACAAACCCCGAGGCGATCAGATCAATAGTTTTTGAGATATCGCACAAAACGTGTTCACCCAGGTGAAAATCGCGGAAATTGGAGGCCAACAGCGGTCAAAAAACGAAAATCCAAAAAATTCCTAAAAATAAAAAGGAAGAAGCTATATCGATGGGAAATTTCCTCAGCTTTTCAAATCTGCTCGAATTTTGGAGATACGCCTGATAGTTTTCAAGATATCGACAGTTTTGTGCCAAAAATGTTGAAAAAGGGCCCTAAAAGTTGCTAAAGGGCTTAAAATATCCTGGAAGTGATGCCAGAAGGGCCCAAAAACCAAAGTAGAAACCCCTAGAACCCCCTCAGCCCGCAAAAATGCTGAAAAACGACGATAACGCACTGAATGATTGAAAAAACCGAAAAAAAGACCCAAAAAGGGCCAAAAAAGGCCAAAAAACTGTCAAAAACAGTCAAAAACTCCCATAAAGGCTACCAGATCTATTTTTAATAAATCTATCTGGAGATGTTGGCATCTACAAGGACCTTTCACTTGATTTTCCGTCCCCGGAATAACGAGTCTAATTTTTAGTTTGTTTGTTTGTTTATTGAACGTAGCAGAATTAAAAATCAATGATGCCAAGGATTATTTCAAGAAGTTAAAGACCGGGGGGTAATAATTAATCACCTCGAAATCGCCGTGACTCATTACACATGAAATAATAATCAAATCCTGAGCAGACATAATTTCCGACTTGCAGAAATCGCGCACGGAGGTCGGCAATTAGGTTTTCTTCTGATTCAATAATTTTTATTTTTGCAATTAATGACGGCGATTTCGAGGCCACGACCTATTACACTCGCGTCTTAAATCAAATGAATTCATCTCGCACTTCTCTCATCGCCAATATTTAATCCTCAATTTTTCTTAATTAGCAACTGACGTTCAGATATCACTAATACTCAATTAAGATGCATTATCAGTTGAAAGATATAAAATTGAATGAGTGAAAATGAAGTTTCAACGTCGCCGTTGGGCCACTTACCTCCTCTTTTCAACTCTCACTGATCAGATCCTTTTCCCTCGTTTTCCATTGTCTGTTTTGCATTCAACGATTTTATCACGCTACAGTGAGTCTTCTAATGACCTAACGGTGTAGGGGGTGCACTCTCCTGTGCCATTAGTGATTTACGGAATTGGCGTCGTTGCCCGTCGTCCAACTCTTCACCACTTACTTCTCTTTTTTTGTCGAGACACTTGTGCTTCTCCTAGTTGGGTTATTTTTTTTTTCCTCTCTACCCCCCGAACCCCCTCACCCTCCCGCTGGCTTTTTTTCATTCAATATTTTCTTTGCTGTTGCTCCAGCTCACCGTAAATATTCGAAAGAGCGGTTGAGCAGGGGCGCCAGAGGGTGGGAGGGAAGAGGGAAGAAGTGTCAGGTGCAACTTTCAGAAAACTTGGAATTTGTATAATAAGTGAGTTCCCTCATCAGTGAATGAAAATTGCGGAAAATGAAGGAATTAAGGAGATTGAATAATTTCAGTTTTATTGAGGGAGGGTTAATTTGTATGTAAATTGATGGGGAATGGGGGGAGGAGGTGTCAAGAATTTATGTGGTAATAGGGAGTGAGGGGGCGAGGGGGGGCTGACGGTGTTTTTGGTAAATGTTTGACCGCCGCTGTGTCACTGCGGGCATTCCGGATTCCGTTGGCCTCGACGGCAATTGAAATGGTCCTTTTGATCTTGGGAAAGAGCGAAACTCAACGGGGATACTGACACGCAATAAAACATCCGAGGGGGATGAGATTGAAATGAGGATATGAGTATTTTTTCCGGGAAGTGGGGGGATCACTCTTGGCTATCAATTTTTTTTCACCCGCTGACGGAAGTTTTTCCTGGTTTAATTCGACACAATGTTTTTTTTGGGGGTGGGGGTGCGGGGGAGAACGCCCGCACCAGACATCCGCTGCACTCGTCCATCACACGTTCGGTTTTGAGTGGCGGGTGAAGAAGTTTCAGTCGGGAAAATTATATACTTCATCTGCAGGAATATTTTCGCGAAAAAATTAACGAAACGGGGGGAAGTTCGGTGGTTTTTTAATTAAATAAATTAGGGCGTTAAGATAGGGGATTTTTTTGGGGGGGGTTATGGGGATTAGAAGACCTTGCTCGAATGCCGAGTAATAGAAATCTTCATTATTATTGAGAGTAGAATTATTTTGGTAAGAAATAATTGAAAATTTCTCAGTGCGCTCAAGAGGGAATTACTACCTCCGAAGTATCGCCAGCCGACATAAAAAAGAAGCCACAAAACGTCCGTAAACGATTTAATTAGCTGAATAAATCGCAACCTCCTGTTTGCTAAACAGGAAATATTTAGTTCCCAAAGAAGCGGTGGAAGAGAAAAAAAACTTGGAGATTGAGGAAACCGAAAAAAAGTTCAGTAGACCGAATAACCGGGTCGCCATGCATGAGCAAAATTGGAGACTGTAAATATCCGAAAGACGACACACGGCGAGAACTCTACGGGGTGTCATTATGGTCAGGACCAGGTGTCCTGTCGACACCTCAAAGAGCCACGGCCACCAATCTCCACTGGGTCTGTGGCTACCAAAAAAAAAAAAAATGGTGACTGTACAAAACTTTGAGGATATTATACTGGATGGTAGCAAACAACTATGATGGTTTCATGTAACATTTAACAATGAACGACTGACGTCTGACTTCTACACTCTTGGAAATTCGATCGCTCATTCGCCCGAGTGAATGGTGGATGTATTATAGAATGTTATATACAACCGCAGGCGGATTACAGATGAGTGAACATATATTCTGCATTAGGAGAAATGTTTGGGAGCGCTGGAAAAGCTCCAGTCATCGTTCGGTGTATTTGATGGAAAATCATTTTAACGGACGTAAATGTCTGCGATTTTGTTTTGCGATTGTTTGATTTTATACCATAAAAAAATCACGATTTGATTACGAGTTCTTTTCTGTCATGTCGAATCATCCAAAATTTTCATTGTTGGAGGTCGAATTTTTTTTTAAACTGTAAAACGAAGTTAAAATAATTAGTTAATCAATAGTGATACGGGCTTGCAAATTAACTGCGATTTTTTGTATCTTTTGCGAAGAGAATTGACGATAATGTATTTAACTATTAGTTTATAATTTTGCGAGAACAAAGATTGCCAATAATTTACTTGATTTATTATTAATTGATAATTTATGATTTTTTAGTGAAGATAATTTATTCGCCCATGGATTGAGTAATTTATTTTTCGCGACTACCTCCGAAATATTATAAATTGAATTGAGAAGTGTTACTCGACCGGATTGACGCAGTAAATAAATTTTTTTATTCATATTTCTAACTATTATTAATTAATACCCCTCCAGAAGTCTCTATTTTGACCAGTAACGGGAGTAAAATAATCCTCTCAAAGTATAATTTCTTGAGTACAGAGTGAAGGAGTTTTGAAAAGGTCCCCCCTCACACCGCGGGAATCCAATTACGCAATATCGTTGGTTGCGGTTATCCGCTGTTGGGGTAGAACTTGGTAGGTGCAATCAGAGACAACTTTGGATGCTCCCTCTTCACTCGGAGTAGGGAAAGACGATGGATATACGCGGTCGTGAACGCATTCACCGTGCACTCCTCTCCATTCCCTCCAGGCAGTGTACAGTGGAGAATCGGGTAGGGGTTGTACCTCTATGGGTGTAGCCAGGTGATAATAATGCGCATCTTACGCCGTCTCGAATCCATCTGTCTGGGTGTACTCTATACAAGGAGCGTCTTCTCTATTCACGCGTCACATAAGTAAACGAAATCGAATAACCCTATGGTTGAGATACTTTGGATTTGTATGCTCGATGTGAACAAATTCCTCTTTATGTGGATATAATGACGATACCAATTAACGAGGTGGGGGGGGGGGGCGCAGGCCGAGTGAGCCTTGTTCACTGGATTTTTTCCTTTCTTGCGGTGCGACCTTCATCTCTAATTTTAGTTCCACGAAATCGCAATTATTCTATCAATTTCTGATAACATCAGATCAGGAAAATTGCTCGGACAAAAATATACAATAAAAATTACGGAACAATTCGCGTAATCTGCTGGCGTTGCAATTGAAGAGAATAAATCTGTAATTTTTTTATTAATTCTCGAGATTGTCACCGAAAAAATACGAAATAGTCACGTCATTTTTTTTTAAGGGGTAAAATCTAACGGAAATTTCAAGAAACATAAAAAATTAAAGGAAACGTTGTTAAAGGTCCCTCACTGAGTAATTTTTACTGAATAGATAGTAGAATTTCCGTGACAATTGACACTTTTTATAAAATTTTACTCCACTCTTATCAGACTTTTTGCTGGTAATTCTTATTGATTATTTCTCTACGCGTACGTACCCCCAATTTTATTATTTTCCCCGTTTAATCATCCCCCGAAAAACCCCAAAAACGCAATTAGAATTTCGGGTAAAAAAATCCGCGGCGAAAAATTCAGTCAAAAATTTTCACGGAACTGGAAAGCAGCTGAGGCCAACCCCCAGAGTCGACCTCCAAACGCCGGATATCTTTAATAACTACCCCGTAATAATGAGTATCAGTGTTAAACGACTTTGCCGTGGACCCACCCACTGGAGTCCCCTTTGTAACGTCTTTCTCCTGATCCACGCACCGAAAAAAAAAAAAAAATCTTTGTATTCCGTGACACAGCTCAGTTTCACCGGTGGGTTTTCCATGTAGAGACATCTGCCCGACATCGGGTGCGCCCGTTCGTCGATAGGAGGTGGAGCACTCTTCTTCCCCGTACTCCTCCCTTTTTATTTTTTTTTACAAACTCCACCTCCTTTCCTATAAATTTTATTCACACCAGCATTACCTACATGGCCACAATGCTCACCGCCCCCTTGCCAGAATTATATGGAATACGAAAATGTCTGTGTCATACTGGTTATGCGTTTCCCTAATTTGTAAAGAATATGTGGAAAAATGTGGGGAGAGAGAAACTCGTGCCGGTGACATTGTGGTTGATTTCATTCCCCCGAACAATGATTGATACATTCGTTCGCTTTGTCCTGATTTTTTTTTTCTTTTTTGGATGTGGCATACGTGGTTTGACGGCAAACTATGGACAATAACAAAATGTCATCAATGGAAACACGAGACTGGGATGTTACATACAGAGTTATATTTGATTTTCCTGTTTGGATGGCTATTCTGGGTTTTGAGGTGATTTACTAGAGAAATTTCTATGGCCACTCGCGTCATACACCCGAAGAAATTATTTATTTGAAGTCAATGAAGGGCTTCATTCGAACCTAAACCTCATTTTTCGACCCACCAAATGAATTGCGTTAAAAAAAATGATATCAGCCCGAATAAAATTGATTTTAATATGTTCGCAAGCAGAAGATAGATCTTTTCCGAAATCTCTAAAATCTCGACATAAACTGACTAAAATTAAAGAGAGTTTTCACACTCTGGGCCCACCTAACAAAGGCCCTTTCTCTCCGTTCCCCTCTCGTTCTTCTCTAGCGGTCCGTCCCTTACCCCATGTCCTTCGTAGAAACTCAAAATAATGTCTCAACATTTCCCGATACAGGTCAAAATTAGCCACAGCAATAATAGTATATTTTGTAACAAGTGAAAAAAAATGGTTTTTGGTGAGTGGAAGGTTTATATTACGAGCCGAAGGCAAGTGATATAATCCCACGAGTCAAAAACCACTTTTTTCACGAGTTACGAACATAATTTTTCATCTCAATCATCTCTCCGCTTCGCGTCGAGTGACTGAAAAGTTACTTTTCCGACACAGCGCGATGAAATAGTATATTTCGATACAAGTGCGACGGGGTGGTAAAGAGTGTGAAGTTGGCGAAGCCGAGGGCTGCCAATCACACGAGTTGAAACACCCCGTCGCATGTGTATCCGAACTATATTTTTTTCTGCCCTCCGGCCGGAAAGCGTCAAGGCCGGAAAGCGTCAACTTTCGGGCCGCTGCGCTAAACGAAGTTGCCACTTTCCGGCTCCGTCGAGCAGAAAAATAGTATACACACCTTGGCCAGTAAAGTAAAAGTTTGTTGACCTCGGCTTCGCCTCGGCCGACAATCACATGTGATCTGAGACATTCCTTACTTTACTGGCCTAGGTATGTAATCTACTATTGTTAGTGATGTTACGTTCAGGGAGTGGCGAACTCTGCCATTTTTCGTTTACTAGTAAGCGAAAAATTTTTCCGTTTACAAGTTTCGACTTTTCGTTTACTAGTAAACGAAAAGACACTTTTCGACACGGGCTGAACGTAGCAGCAGTGACAAAAATTAATTTTTCGTCCCTGGCGCCCGAAAATCCGCGATTCTAACCTCACTTCGTTCGGTTAGATCGCGGTTTTCGGGGCCAGAGACGAAAAATAT
>JAPYZN010004692.1:0-12305 GCA_030522865.1 Psyttalia lounsburyi | reverse complement strand
TGAGAACATGATTTTTCTCCCCGGCGTAGGAGTAAAGTCACAATTCCCTCCCGCGCAGCGGGAGGGAAGTGTGTACTTTGCTCCCGCCGGGGAGAAAATTAGTTTTTTAGAAAGCTTGGAAATTAAATCGTATTTTTTAATGAATCGCTGCAGGTGCAGATGCAAATAATGGAAATCCCATGATCTATTTGGTATAATAACATTGAAAATGGTTAAAAGAGGATTGCGCGATTTTTTTCTCGCAATTTTACCCACTTCTAAGTTCAAATGTCTCAAGATACATTTGACCCCTGTGACCTGCTGACCGCACAAAGAATCCTCCCTTGCAAACGTTATTGAATGGCCTTCTTTATGATACGACAGCTGTTTCCACGATAAATGTCGTAGAAAAAAAATCATTGTGGTTCTGACACGTGTCACCATGTCATTCCTCCCGGAACATGCTTTTCAAAAAATCGTTTTCAGCGAATATATCGTCGTAAAGTCACGAAAATTGTCTACATAAAGAATGAATATTAAAATCATATTTTCAGGAATTTTATTTCACCATAAAATTCACTTTTTTATTGTTTCTGTTTTAGTACACTCTAGGGAGATGGATCAGATACTTCTTCAAGAATGAGATGAGAAGTGCTGCAGCAATAGTTGCTGGAATCCATAAGGCTATTCAGGGGAATATGAAGTCTTTTGAAGTAGAAACTTCGTAAAGTATTTTCAACTTCATTTCAAGGCAATTAACTTTGACATTAATTCCGACATGATTGGAGAGAATTATTGACTTGAGTAAAAATTATGGAATTATTTATTCAATTGCGTGGGTAGGAATTACTTTCAAATCAGTGGATAATGTCCTTTGTTTGTTCAGACATTTTGTTCAGGCGCTGAAGTGCTTGAAGACAATTATTTGACCGAGTGAAGAATACAATTTAAATATTCATACTATGAAAATCACTTTCTCATTAATTATTTAATTTAACTAAGAACTAGGCGAAAAAGGAACTTTTTTTTCGAGAAATTGAGGGATGAGATAAAAATTCAGTAGTCAATGAATTCCATAGCAACAAATAAACGGCGTTTCTCGAATAAGAATAGTAAATATACAATTGCAAAAAAAAATTGAAAATTAAAAGCTGAGAATGCTACAATAATAAACAAGCGGATGATTACTTTAGTTTACATTGTAATGCAAATATTTGTGATAAAAAAATTCGTGTATTAATATATTTAAGAACCACTTGTAAAAAAATAATCCAAGTTTTATTTGTATAAAATAGATGTTCTTAATAATTATTAATGAATTCTGATTCTATGTAAATAAATCCTCCACTGCGGAGCAAATAAAGTCTTGTTTTAATTTAGGCCTCTCGGTCTATTTGGAGTATTAATTTCTCGAATGCAGTTAGAAATATTTGCAGATCCCTAGGTTAAGCAAACTAAATTGATCAATACCGGACAACCCGCGATTCTCTATTTTTCTTCACTATTTACTCTTGAGATTGCGAATTGGTATTGAAAGGAAGATATACAGTTTAAAGACATTACGTGGTTTGTCGGAAAAATTCTTTTAATAAAATTCTTTGAAATAACCGAGTCCTTTGTTTCAAATAAATAAATGATTTTCTTGCATGTAATCAAAGTCTTACATAAAATTAATGAATCATTGAATTAATATGACGTGAGCAGTTTTTCCCAATGAGTAAAGCATTTTATTTATTATTATTAAAAAATCGATTCCGTGATGACAGAAAAAACAATTTAATGAAAAAACTTATTTGATTCGAATGAGCCATTGTTCAGAGTGGAAAGTGAAATGAATTCAGTTTTCCACATGACAGTTCTATGATTTTAATTTTCATTACTTGACCAGCGTTCTAAATTGACGTCACATCAATGCAACGTACGTAGATTGAAATTATCGAATTTTCATCAGCGGGGAATGTAAAGCCACGTAGAATTTCGTAGTAAGAGGAAAATTGGATTAATCTTGTTACCACCAGCATTTCGCAACCTACTGTCCTTTCAGACCAAATTGCCCTTCAATTTGTGCCGTCCTAGGTATACATTGGTCTGAACCAAGCAAATGTTCGCCCTCGGAGGGAGATAAAAAAATGTATACGAAAATGTAACGAAATTAGTCTTTTTATCCGGTTGCAGTGGGAGGTTATATGGTAATTTTTTGAATTTGGGTCGAATTGAGTTAAAAATGCGAGAGTCCGGGGAAATTGGGAGAATGGAATATTCAAGGGATAAGTGGATTTTGGAGAGAATGTTTTAATATCGAATTGGGTTGGGAAAGAGCAAGTAACGAGAGATTGAGATGGACTGTTCAATTATTTTTATCTCCCGATGCAATAATGCCATTTTAAATGAATTTTATTCATGTTGAAAATATTATTTTGTTTTTCATTTCAATAGTTTTCAAGGCACAAATTTCGAATCCGTTTATTTTCTCTCGTTAAATTTGGACAATCTAAAGTTAGGAATAATTTATTTATTTAGGTCGCGCTGCAAGGAGCGGCTGTGCAAAATAGTTGGTTCATTGAAACAGATTTATTATCGGGTTTTGATTCATCTTCATAATTTATCATTGTAAAATTCATTTCAATTGCAATTTAAAAGTCAGAAGTCAGAAGAACCACCATTGCTGCTATTTTATCCACAGAGTTACCTATCTACACGGAGAGAAAAATCTGTAAATTTTTATAGTGTGATTCCGATCAAAATTACTGCGCCGCCTTACAATCTCGGCGCAAACGGCAGGCCTAAGAAAAATTATTATGCCGCCTAGTAAAATTTCTTTATCAGCTTCGGAAAACTTCTTTATCGGCCAGGGAAAAATTAAAAAAACATTATGGATATTATGACTAGTACTAGGAATATTGGGATTCGTAGGAATATTCGGAATTTTAGACTTTGATAGAAATGCGAGTGAATTGGAGCACAACTGCTCATTTTTTAGCTGAATACTTCAATTTATTTGTCATAATAATTATTTTTTTACAACCAATTTTTCAGAATGAACCAAGTAATTAGATTACTTATAAAACAGTTACATCACTTGTAAAAAACCACTGAAAAATACACACACGATTGCTTCTAAAATTCGAATATGGCTGATGAAACACATCCTATGGCTGAGTCAAACTTCGGCAATAATCGGATATATTTCGCGTTCATCGTTAATCAATCAGAATGAGTCAACGAAAAATTGCTATCCTCCACAGTAAAAATTGAAGGAGAGCACAATAGAATAAAACCATCTGGATAGGAATTTGTAAAGGATTTCTATCAATTTTTCATTTAAATTAAAATAAAAACTGATGGATCTTTAAATTTTATAGTGCGGTTTAATAAATTTTATGAAGCCACATATCATTAATTAAAGAATATATTACACAATGTATGCTCTTAATAGTAATTTTTACGTGGGAATAAAACACATTCCAGTATTCTAACATTTCGCACCTTGATTCTACCCAACAATTTACCGGTAAATTACCGGATATTTATCGGTCTTACCCGGGACTTTTACATGGTATCGGTAAAAATTGTTCCTTGGGTAGTGCTCGGCACAGTAATTTTTCTCCGACTTTGCTTTTCGTGTATAGATGAATTATATTATCGAAACAATCATTTATATTTCAAACAACGTAATTTACGATATTCTTAAAAATCTTAATTACATAATTAAGTATAATTAAACTTGAAATCGTAATTAAGCTTGAAATTTTGGAAAATCCATAGATTGCAGATAGAATTGCTGAATCCTGAAAGAAAGATTTTAAAAAATTACTGATTTTTAAATAGAACAATTCCTTTAGACTAGAAAAAAAATGAAGGAGTCAGTTTTCGTCAATGCATTAATCAGTAAAAAGAGGAAGGAAATAGCGATATTTTTCCATCTCACTCGTTCACGGAGAAAAAATATAACTGTCAATCAAATATTCTTCTGATAAGAATTTAAGGCGGATTTTCGCGCGGAAATTTCAGACATTCTGTGGTTCAAAGTATATTCAATTGGTATAATTATTTATTTTTCTCGGCCATTGCACTCGATAATTAGATAAGTTTCTTCATTACCGACCGCCTTATCACATTAGCTCAACTATCCCAAGAAATGATTCCGAAGAAACTCGTCAAGGGGCAGCACTGATCGACTTAAGCTCTACATTTTGAAAAAAAAAAATTATTTGGGGGAAAAAATATTTTTCTGCTAACAATGATATTTTTTATATCTTTTTGAAGTTCTCAGTTGAAGAAAATATTGGCTTCCCGATAGGAAGTTATTTTTTTTAGAATTTATTGCTTCAAGTCAGTCATTTTTCAATGATCGAAATTGAATTCTAAACATAAGAATTATATTTAGCTATGAGAGTATTATTCAACAGATGACCTTCTTACTCAATCGTTACATTCGATAACGATTATTAATATTTGGAATTATTGTACCTACGTTCATTTTCAATTTCAAAATCAATAGTTTTTACGTTTTTGATAAGAGAATCGGGTAATAGTACGTTATAGCACCTCTAAACCAAAGTTGGTTTTGTTCTTTAATCGTTGGTTTCACAAGTTTGTTTCAATGAGAGAAGACCTAGATAGAGGTGATGCTACGGTCCCCGAAGAAACGACCTAGCACACTACTGTCAAAACTGGACATGCAGATTGAAGAATGGGAACTGCAAACTCCCTCCGTCCCCCCTGTATGTAAATCGATCCGTAATCAATCAGTAATTCAGTCATGTCAAAGGAGTTTCCCCATTGCGATAGAGAGAATCGACTGATCCTCCAGTCGATTGTGAATAGTTTTCCAATATTTAATTCGAGAATCGACTGACCCTCCAGTCAATTGAGTCTCGATTCGATCGACTGGAATTCAAATCGAAAACCACTCGAATGCTAATCGACAAACTGAGCAAGTCCATTCTGCAATCGACTGGTCCGCCAGGATGCTCAAGACCGAGATATCAAAGATAGAACAAGACTTAGTTCCATCGTCAAATCAGTGACTGATTCAAGAGATGAAAGAAATGAAAAAGATACCAATTAATTTTTTCCAAAAATTTCTCATAAATGTTAACATTAATTTTTCATTTCCTCATCAATACATGATTAATCGAGTTGAAATTATTTAACAAACTTTTTCTCTCCTCCTAAATCATAGGGAAAACGACAATTATACGTAGAAAACCTCGTCTCCACGTGAAATTAGGAAGGATCCGTTGTCTCTTTATTTGAAATTTGAATTGAATCTAAATATTTCAAAATTCTCACAACAAATTTCTCCTTCAATCACACACATCCTTAGACGAGATTTGGATGCCAACCCTGATCCAATCATGACACCCAAGGTTGGATCGAGGCTCGATACTCAAGGCTCGACCAACAGTGGGATCTCCAGCCTTGGAAACAGTTATTTTTCAATATTCGTTCGAGCTTGATCCAATCTTGGATGTCGAGGCTCGCTCGCTCTTTGTCAATCCTGGATCAAGCCTGATCGAACCTTGTTTCCATCGTTCATTCCTACCTGGGTAGGCGCAGTCTAGCCAAACGAGTAGAACAGCCCATCTTAAATCCCAGGAATAAAATTCTTTGTAGTAGTTTTTAAGTTTTCGCGTTGGAGAAGTATATAGTATCAATTCTGAGGTAGAAAATCCTGAGAGGCAGTACAGAAGAATTTATGCCCTCTGGTTAAGAATATCAATCCTCCATGGAAATATATTTTTTCACGTCAATGTCTGTGCCTTTAATATCCACCAAATAAAATCGCGGAATGCAATATAAACCAATTTCGCTAATAAAAATTCCATCAAAAAATCAAAATTGAACAAAAATTCAAACCATACATCGAAACCCGTAAAATTCAAGCCGACCGGGATATTTGGCAATCGGCATTACGCCATTATCACTAATTAGAGGTGCACCTGGTGCGTGCAGACAAAACCCTGGGATAGCATCAGGGCAAAGGGACAACGGTACACATGGAGGCTGGGTGGGAGGCCGTTGAGAGGATGGGTTTATATGCGTTGGCTGCTGCTGGTGACATTGATTGATGTTACCGTTCGTTTTAGCGCGAAAATGCCCCACCAATTATCTGCCATGTACGTCACCCCTCCCCCATCTTTCCGTGGGTTATCGCGCTATACAAGGGAGACTTATGTTTTGTTGATAAAAAAAATTATATAGTGGAGTTACGCGGATGACAGCGACAGTTGTTTTTTGAGAATCAGAACCTTTTGGGAGAATTGATTGACCGATAGTCAGAGAAGTCGAGGTAGAATAATATAAAATGTAATAATAAATGTCAAAGGAATTTTTTATCGTCTATTTGGAGCTGTACAAACGAGCTTTTTCACATTCATTTGCAAAATTAATTGGTTTTCACATTTTAATTGAATCACGTCCATTGAATTCAATTGAATCAACGCAAAAAATAATAGAAATAATCAGGCTAAAATTCTCATATTTTCTGCATAATTGACTCATTGTCTTCATCGGCTTAAATCGTTCATTTATTAATTGATAACATCAATGGACCCCTCAATGATTCTGCACGTGCAAGGAAACGACCATCAAATGGCACAAATCTAAAGACAATGGGCAGTCTCTTCCGAGGCACAAACTGAATCCACAATTTCGCGATTATGAATTATTGACGATTCGGAATGGAACAAGTTATTCCATCGGTAGGGCATTAACGGCCGTAGTACCTCCAGTCGGCAAATAGCCTCCGCTAATTTATGCCACCAGTGTCCCACCACCCTCTCCACCTTCCCCAGTGCACAATGAATACCTGGATCGGTGGATATTTCAGTGGTAATTTGGCTGGCTATTAGTTCGGGATAATTAAAATAACAGCGATTGACTGCATATTCACTCGTTGATTATTAATTCTATAACGATGAATTTAATCATGGTTTTTTTAATCTACAAATTGGAGAGGCCGTCCTTTATTAATCGGCTCTATATTCGATTCTCTCTGGGATAATTTCAATATCAAATCTACTAATTAACGGAATTATGGACTTTTTAAATCCATTTTTGTCTTCATCAGTACAGAAAATTCATTGATTTATTCATTTTATGTAGAGAACTAACAGCTGAGGTGAGCGGGCCAAATTAATTTTACTAAATATAATACACGTATTTATATATGCATTTGTCGATAATAAATCAACTGTAAATTTCCTGCAAGTAATGTTTCAGGTCCGACCATTATAGTTTAGCAGAATCACTATAACGAATTGGTATTATCCTCTCATCGGTATGTAAGCGTGGCAATGCCCATTATATATTCTCCAGAATTATCCACTTTTGTTGAAAACGTTGAATTTTACTGTGCGGTTGGATAATGTTTTCCTGAAACTTTTACTGAAAGATTTCTCACGACAAAAAGTACTTAACTGTTTGGTGATCGTATTACATTTTAGCCGATCAATAAAATTTCCCTAGATTTCCGTGGATCATTACCAGACTGCCCAATAAAATTTACTGATTGCTCAATCAAAATTATTCAGATGTGTGCCTAATTTTACGGAATACGTTAAATTTTACTACGCGATCAGGTGCGATTATACGATTACCAATCCTTACGGTATTTTATAACGAATTTTCCCAATATTTTCAATGACAAAGAAATACGACAATTAGATAGAAAAAAAAACAAACACAATTTCACGTCTGATAAATCTTCAATAATTTTTTATTTCATAAAATATATAGAGCCACGTTAAGCAAGAATAAAAAATCTCTTACGTCACAAATTCATTATCAAAATCCCCATTGACTTTCACCCCCATTCCAGCTGCAAATACGATCGGTGATAAGATTTACCGAGTATTCAATAGGCCTCCATAAATTCCCCCGGGATTATTAACAGTGAAACCTTTCAGCACTGCAGCCACTCTATAACCCCCACATGCTCGTTCTCTCCTAAGCTATATAAATGGCTCCATAACCTCTTGATCCACGGAGACTCGCGTTCCTCATTCTCTCTCCGTTAGTGATAAAAAATGAGAATTATCTTCCAGTAATAAAACAACGAAAAAAAAAAAATCGTCCACAGTCACTGCAGAATTTTTCATGTTCCTTCCCCCTTTCCCCCTCCTCCACCCCCCCCCCCTTCCGTCCTCAACAAATAAAAACAAAATCTCATCTCTCATTTTTTTATGAACTACATCGAGTTTTCTTGCACTAAATTTTTTACTCCCCTATGTGTAAAATAAAGAGAGATAAATTCTCCATAGTGTCTTTCAGTTCCTCTTTTACGTCCCCTTTATTCTCCCAATAAAACGAAAACCCGAGAACTTTGTAAATAAATTCTACACGAGGACATTTGAATTCGAAAATAGAGCGTTTATCAATTTTTATGACCTCCAAGTGCTCACAGGACTCTCGATTCCATTGTTGGTGGGGTAATGGTCTTTCCATAGGCATTTTAATTAACGGATTTAATTGAGTACGCGGGAGATAAAGAGGAGTTGGTGACGAGAGTCAGTGAATGGGGTCTTTTATTCACCAGTTCAATGTTTTGGGTTTTATTTCGTGTGTCGGCGATCATTTATTCCGCGGAACTTTAATTTAACATGAGACGTTTTTCTTGTCCTCGTATACAATAGACAATAAAAATCGCAATTGTTTTCAATGGCCGCCTTTAATATTTACTTTAAAAATATCGTAAATATCGTAGAATGAAGAGTTTCAAATTTATTGCTTCAAAAAAATCGGTTTTTCAAAAATATTTTGTGATTGAGTGCGGATAGAACGTTTAGGAGAGTTGTTAACACGAATTAAAGAAAAGAAGAAAAAATAATTTAGCCAGTCACATTTTCCTCCCACTGCATTTGCGTTATTCTTTTTCTATTCGGTCCGCCCGGACCTCAATTAACTTCCCGATAGTTTCGAATGCCGGAGTAGAATCTTCGAGGAACTCAAAACGAAGTGCGCGGGGATTTTTGTCCCAACCTAATCCGGTATTAACCAAGTGAAGGCCTATTGATCGCGATCATATTCACTTTGACTGCACTACGCATCCGCCCAGGAGCATCTGCGAAAAAACATTTTTTTGCAATACCTGCCCAAAAAGTTCACTTTTCGGTACAGTTTTTCGTGCGTAAAGTGGTTCTTTTTCGCCTCGTGGGATCGCCTAGCTAGCACTCGTGGCCGGCTTCGTCGGCCACTCGTGCAAGCGATTCACAACTCGTGCGAAAAAGTGCTACTTTACGCACTAGTTGCACAATATACTATTTTTAAATCATCCGGGGAGTTTTTTCATTTTTCATTTTCGAGGTGAAAACAATAACTTTCTATTGGGAAGTGAAAAAAGATTCATGCGGGTTTCACACTTGGTCTCTTCTATGTATTCCTATACGAGCGGTCATCCGTTAAGTTATTAATTGTGCTCGATATTGTTTAATTAGTCCTGATTAGGATTGCCCAATCATCCCAAGCTTGCCTTAAAAAATTTCTGTCGAGAGAGATTACCGCGCTTTGATTAAAAAAAAATTCCATAACTTTCGATAAACAAAAAATGAGAGTTCCCGATTTTTATTAAAAAATCCATTGAAATAATTATTTATTTCATAACCACAATTTCTACAAGCGGAATACTAAAAAATTCTCCTTGTAGAAAAAGTGAAAATTTATTGCAACCAAAATGGCCAGGTAACGGCCGATGCTATGGCAGATTCTTCCATTACCGACAATTTCACACAATTTATTACAAAAATTTTATTTTTACCATAAAAATAAAAATACTAATAATTTCATCGTCAATGAATATGTTCAAACTGATAATTTTTGAGAGTTGAAAATGGGGTCATGGTTTGCATTCATATAGACAATGAGAATCCTCGATTGATAGCTGGGAGTGTGGCGGCTCCTGTAATCCGGCTACTCGGAGGCTAGTTGTTGTGGAGGATCTGAGGTCGGGGGTCACTGTGGGTGCGGGATCCACGTTGACTGGGCGTCCGCACTAAGCTCACCATCAATATGGGCACCCTGGAGGAGTCCGGGGTGGCCAGGTTAGCTAAGGAGAGGCGAACCGGGCCAGAGGGGAAACCCAGCAGCCAAAAGTCTCCGTGGTGGGCAGTAGTGGGATCGCGCCCGGGAGTGGGACCGCATTCGCAGCCTGGTCAATATGATTCGACCAATAACTTTTTGCATTTTTTTTTAATTTTCCCGAATTATTCATATTATTTCTGTTATTATGGCGGGATCAGTTTTTTTATAACGACATACTTTTGTCATGTTATTGTTTTAATGACAGCTCAATGCTTGGGCGACTGCTGCGCTATCTCTCGGCGCCTGGCGTATTTGACGTTTCATTCGAATGCAGATATGAATACACGAGGGAAACTCGGTGGAAAAAATAATTCGGCTGATGGATTGAAGAATACTTGCAATTAATGCCGTAACGAGGTAAATGAAATAATGTCGAGACCCTTGAGAAATAATCATTTTGCCCATAATTTTAATTTACGGACTTAGTCATACAGAGTATTCAGTCTCCGAACATCCACTCTAATTTCCATTAACTACAATTAATTAATAATCTCGGGCTGAGTGAACATTCTGGAAACTATTTAATGAATTTCAGAGTATATCGTAAACAGGAGTTTCGGAATAATTTAGGAGTCAGATTAAAATAGACAATGATTTCAATTAATAATCCATGTTTACTGAATTGATAGATAGAAGGTTCACGCAAATTACGATTTGAAGTTATTAAAATGATTTATTTATTAAAATTTTCTTTTATTTTGCGAGACAAGAATTTTATATGAACAAGAAAACAAACAATTTGTTATGCCTCACAATTGTAATATTTTTCCAATTACCTTTGAGTTTGAAAAATTACGTAGATCTTGTTTGAAAGAACAGGTTTTGTATTTGTCGTTGATACTCCTTTCTTAAACTAATTATTTTTTTAAAAATAATTTAAACAGAGAATCAAATAATTACCCCGATGTAACAACTGAATGTTCTATTTTTATTTAATTGTTGAATAATTGTTCAGGGGTAGTCGCTGGATTTTTTCATTAATTCTTGAAAAATCGTTAATTCCACCTTTTAGGATTTTTGGCATGAATGAAAACTTTTATTCTAAGTCGTTAATTTATACCAACAACATAACCGTTCTATGTTCAATTCTCGGGCTGATGGCGACGGGTAGATTCGCGATGGTGTAAAATACCCATTCGTCAGGCATTTAATAGGATCATAAAGCGATGCTCTCCTTTTATGACAGAATAGCAGTGACGAAATGCGTCAAGTGGAATTGGCCCAGTGTGGGAGCATAAAAAAATTCCATCTATATATGCAGCCCGTTGGGACATGGCGGGACGTTTATAACGCGATCGATAGGAATGCATTGAAACTTTCTCATAAAAATTCATGAATTTTTGCCTGTTCTACAGGAAAAAACTTATGAGGAAACTGCAAATTGCATTTTCCAGTCACGAGTGGTGTCATTTGTGAAGGTCCATTGTTCACATTGTTCTCGGTCATTTTCAGTTGTTAAATTTTCCAATTGCGCGTGAAAATGGAAGAATTCCTACCTAATTGTCAAAGCAATGCGATTTACACTTCACAAATTATGATTGGTTTCAATAATTATCTCCAGGTGTATAAATATCAACACTTGCGTGCTATACGGTTGATTCTTTTTCAATTAATTCTCAAAACCCAGGTAGGAATAACCAATTGGGCCGAGCTTGGTCCAAGCTCGGCGGCCGGGCTGCCGTGGTTCGGGGCCCGTTGCTACGCCAAGACCGCGCCAGACTTGGTGGAAGCCTGGGATGATAACCAGGCCTAGCGCCGAATTATGGCCAAGCCTCGTTCCCCGAACTTCGGCCACACCTGGGTTTGCCATTTGACCCATTACTCATCCAAAGGAGTACTTGCCAATTAGCGTCGAATGGTTTCCTGTTTATGTACAATAATATCAACGACGGAAAGAGAGAGTTATGGACTACGAAAAAAACGGGGAACAAAATTTGTCCAAAACCTCGCAACGAACATTATTTTATGACCCGGGACACAATCAAAAAACGGGGAAAACAAAACAGAAAAAAACAAGTCAATTAACTCCAAATTATTTATGTCTCAAGTCAGGTTTGTTGCCATTTTGTTTTGTAAGGAGTGTGACGAAATTTTCAGTTATTCCGTCACTGACTGCATCCCAGGGTAACTATATAGTTTAGAGAGATTGATTGATTGATTGATTTATTAATTGCTGTACAATATGTTGTACAAAAAAATAAGGTGGTAAAACCACCAAAGCAACGCACAGAAATTAGAAAGAG
>JAPYZN010004690.1:0-11079 GCA_030522865.1 Psyttalia lounsburyi | reverse complement strand
TGGGGTTCATTCCAGCCGCGTCCCCGTCGCGAACCCTGGGTAACGCTAAGTGCTGGAGAGGTTTGTTATACCTTTCCACACGTTGAATTGAATTTATTTCAATTTTTTAATTTTTAAAATTTTTATACCTTCCGTAGGGAACGAGTGGGGAAGGTTCCGTACATCTACCCAAGCATACTGAATTTCAATTCATTATGACTTGATTTTACCAATTCATTTAAAGCAACCAGTGTTCCGCCACCAGAAATGTTATTTTCCATCACATCCCAACTACAAATAACAACTTTCATTCAGTTTTTCAAAGACAAACTTTGGAGTATGTATAACGGACTATTGCCCAAATATCTATTTATTCCAATGTGTGAATCATTTTTTTTTGAAGACAAAATTATATTGTGCCTATAAGTATTTTTTTTGCGCAGCCAATGCGCGACACCTATAGAAATTTCCGTGTAACACAATTCAGTCTGTAAGTCTCATTACTTTTTTTTGCATTCGTTATGTAATTCATCTAGAAACTTAATAATCACGGTTTAATTTAAAATTGAAGTAGTTAAGAGAAAAATTGGCTTCCTTAGAAATTAAAAATTCTATTCTATGATGTCAGTCGTGAATTGAAATTAAATAATCGGACTCTATGATAATTTATTAACTTATTCCATTGAATTCACAACTCGACTTAAGTCACTCTTAATTTGAAAAATAACTTGAGTGGAATGGTACGATGCAATCTGTAAATAAATCAGACATAACCCCAAGTGCATTTGCCGCGTAACGCATGAAAATCTCACCCTGCCACTGTCTCCGTGCGGCCCTGGCAGAAATCTCAAGTGGGATCAATGTCGATCCGATTCTAGGGGGCGCACTTGAGGGCCGCGTCGGCGCAGCGCCCGAGACTATCGGGGCAATGCGCCCAGGATCCTTCCGGGAGCATGACCTCCTACTCTTCGGGATGCAGTGCTCAGGAGATACCGAATCCGAATTTTTTTACGTAGAGCGAATTGAGTTGAGTGAATCAAGAACCGGATATGTCAGCCCGACCCGAAAGATGCCCAGCTATTGAGAATTTTTACCAGGGGGTACTCACGTTAGTGAATTTAGCAGTAGATAGTGGAATGGTCTTCTTACAACCTCCCTGCCTGAGACAGCGGCGCAAATATCGCAATAAAGTTTTATACCGCATGATCTGCTCAGATTTCTACTAGGATATACATGAGAAATAGTCGATGTATCTTTGTGGATCAATCAGAATGGAGAAAAAAAATAAAACACTTTGTCACCCTTTTGTCATTATTACGAAGCTATTCCGCACACTATGATCCTAAAGTTAATTGGCTCGTTACACAGCATAACAGAGTTATGTGTTTTTTCCTCTTTAAAATGAGTATTATTAAAAATTTCTCAATAAAATTGTCCGAGACGAATATGTTAACATTATGTAGAAAATATATACGTTATTAATGAAACAATTATCTCAAATACATAAACCAAGGATTATATTATTAACAACATGCTCTAAATCACATTTCTATTAATCACAACTTACAAACTGCAATATACATTTCCAGATATGTAGAGAACGGGCGGAAAAGTTGGAGGAGGGGGAGGGGGGGGGGGAGGGCGGAGGAGGAGGGAGGGAGGGAATCCCACAAGATCATTAATACGTTAGTTGATGGTGTGGGATTGAGGAAGAACTACTGGGGGTAAACTACCTAGCAAACTAAAAGCACCAAAGGGCAAGTACTAACGGACTCAATCTCACTCTCGTTACGTCGTTCATCGCCGAATGCATATTCACGACAAACACCACCTGGTACATCCGTATTTCTACTCACTTGCATTCCGAACTCAATATTATTAAGGGAATTTATGCATAGTGTCTCCTCGACAAAACTGTTGAATTATTTCCGAACGGGAAAAATTAATCGGAATTGATGGTCATCATGTTTTTGCCCATAAAATTCCAATTGATCGGTGAATATTTGAGTTGGAAAAATTATAACAATTAATAAGAATAAATAGCGAATCCAGTGTGAAACCGATATCACCCAACTCCACCCATCAATCGGAATCCAATGGAAGAAGACATAAACACCATTAATACCAATTTATTCTTTCAAAGTGGCGAATAGTCGGACTGTTTTATCAAGGCTGGGGTTCACGTTTTGTTCATTTATATATTATATATACCTCCATTTCTTTATTTGGTCAGGTTCCCAGTTCTACGTTTAGTTTAGTACATGTTCAGCGTTGTCGAGTTATTGTAAACTCGGCTGACTAAGTTGTGGCAAGTATTTCTATATTTTTCACGCACCGCTGGTGTATTTGTGTTCGGCTTTTTGTATTTGCTTGTAGAAGAACTGAATAGTGCGTGCGAAAATGAATTTTTCGACACAATGATGGAGCTGGTGTACATAAATAGAAGGTTTTCTCAATATCGAAGAACCATGATCGATGGCTATTAATTATCGGTCCTCTCCGAATAGCTTGCCGTTGATAAATTGTTTGTTGGAGGATGGGAATGATATTTAAGCGTTTTACGTCATATAGAAAAGGACATGCCACTAAGGGAATAAAATTTGTTGCTTAATGTGGTAGAAGTATGGAAATGAAGTCAGGCATGGAATTTTTCATGAGAATTCTGTATAAAAAATATGGGAGAAAACTATATTTTGAAATGACTCTCTAATCTCTGTAAATGACTATGACGAATGGAGTAACTAGGTTTCACGTTAGCATTGAAAAAATCTTTGTGGCAAAGTATGATAGATGAATGTCATTATTCACCGGTTTAATTAAATTTCACCCACACTTATTGTGAACTACTCTTTATAAAAAAAAACATTGGACAATTGATGGACCCTCTAGGCAAAATGAGATTAGTACAAAAAAAATTTCACCAAGTATTGTAATGATAGAATTATGAATAATTTCCCGAATAAATTAATGAATCAATACAAATGACTATTACGATATTTTCTATTCGTCAGCAACATCACCATTAAATAGTAGATCACGAATGTGATATGATTATTTAGGTAGGTGTTTCCGCATGCGCTCGAGGACTGCACCTACATATGGTGTATTAAGTAGGGTCTTACTCGGAGACATTAGTTGACGAAGTACGGATCAACGGCACACACGATGATGTTCATAAGTGATGTGTCTCGATCAATGGCAACCTCTCACTGTCCTTTACATCACGTCATCATCCAATCATTCCGATGTTCCATCGACCCCGTATCGGAAATGAGGTCACATCAGCAATCCCGTGAATTAGTTAGTCAGGTGTGAGTTTGAGAGTACGAGAGAGAAATTATTTGAAAGGGGGCAAATAATCACTGTCCAAAGTTGTACAACTGGAAAAGTGGTTACTGCTTATAATCGATGAGTCACCTTGCAAATGACCCAGCGTATAACAGTAGCAGTAGTAGTGCCAGCGTTCGCGTCGCCGCACCACTGTTACTCGAATTACCGTGTTGCATTGCTGCTGGATGTTCACCTACAATTAAAATGAAGATTGTTAAGTTATTGTTTACTATTGGAGAAAAAAAAGTCACTGGCGGCCAGTACCAAATCTTACTTGGGGCATGTTACTTGTGAAAAGTGCGAAAAATTATACTGGTCACTAATAATTTTGGAATCGTGTAAGAAGTACCGAGTTACTTTCCACACGTACCGTACTTATTGTCCCAAAGTACAGAATTTTATTGTAGATTTTATTATTGGGCGGCCATTTCTTTGTGCGATGGCGGTTTACTTACGGAAAATGGGTGGGAAAAAGAGGGTTTATTGAAGGAGAACATTTTGGCGGGGAAAGCGGATGAAGAGTTGTAAATGGAAAATTTCAAATTAAAAATTGTAAAAAAAAATTAAATCATGATTCTTAAAAAGGCGCAGAGATATTTTTTTACAAACTAATTGGCAAAATCCAAATTTTTCAATTTTATGCTCGAGAGTCAAAATTTGGAGATATCTAAATTTGTGTAAATACTTTCTTTGTAGATTGCAACAGGGCCTACAAAAAAGCTCTTAAGCAAAAATATTCTGTCTGCCTTGGATTCCGAGATAATGTCAAAAAAAGAAGCACGCGCCCAATTTTTTTTTTATTTAAAAAATAGACATTCTTGTAATTCGTGGCAACATCCATCGTTTGTATGATTTTTAATATGAAAATGACATAAGCAATCTCGTAACATAAGTTTTTAAAATCATAATTTACATTTTTGAAATTGTCATTTACGATATCTCAATCTTAAAAAATATGAGATTGAGATATCGTAAATTACGGGATTGAAACAACGTAAAAGACGGGGGAATCTCATAATCTACGGTTAAAGCAAAGCGTAAATTACGGTTTTAAAAATCGTAAATTATGTTTTCATATTGCGTGTTCCGCAAGAATATTTCTCTATGTGATTAATTTGCTCTATTCACTTATTGGGGGCCCGATGAACGGAATTGGCCTCTACTCTTCTCAGACCGATGTTCATCTTCTGGGAAATCGGGAGAAAATTCAAGAAAAACTCAATTACTTTCGTGGAGAAAATTAATCTATGGCTAGCACTTTAAGATGGCTCTCGAAATTTCTTCATTCAACTCTAGCGATAATATTTTGAAGAATTCTTCTAAAGCAATTTGAAAGAGCTACCAAAGTCGGATATATTTCTATCCGGGTTCCGTTTAAAGTTGCCGTCAAATTTGAAACTTTTTTCTCGGCATGGTACTGACTGCAAGCGTTTTCTATACTTGCCAGCAGTAAAATTGTTACTTCCTCCAAGTAACTAGGAACTCCGAGGCAAACACCAGAAGTCAGTACTTTCAGAATTTCGAACAAGTGTCAAAGTTTGCTTCCGCACAAAAATACTTTGGTAGTGGTGACAAGTATTTTGCTCACTACCTAAATACTTTTAGTGTATACTTAATGTATCTCAATTAACGGAACCGAAGTAAAATAGTGAATGAGACGGCAAAATTACTACTCACTGACTTGATTACAAGAGAAATAGTGTCAGGCTTTTAGTTGTAACAATCAAATATATGGGATGGTTTTTTTAACATTATTTTCATTGCTCATTCTCATCTGAATGCAACGAGCTCCGATAACTCGTCTAATTTATAGTGAGCCGTTCGGCGAATTCTGGCGGAATGGAAAGAGTGGAGGAGGGAGTGGGGGCGGATACCTCTGCAAGAAATAGTCATTTTTCAGGAGAGTAAACCGAAGGGGGAAGGTGAAAGCAAGAAGGTAAAATGAAGGGGTTAACACACACGAGCGATGGAGGAAAAAGAAGAGCGTACAGCTGCACTCACCCTGGATATGGTGAAACGACGACGACTGAGGAATTTATAGCTAGAGAAAACGCCCGGATAGTGCCAGCGGTATATAGCGACTATTCTACTGTCACGGTTTGAGAATTTAGTGCTTCAAAAATTCGTATAAAATATATAGACAGAATGAAAATTTAATTATTCAAGAAATTATCCTGGCTCTAAAGAAATGGCCTCGCTATTAGACCGAACTTGCACAACATTTCGTCTGAAATTCTCGGTCAATTCCTTCGAAAGTTTTCTGTATTTTCAGGTCTGTTGAAATTCAAGGAAACCAGGAAAGTATCCTAAATAAATGTTTGAATTTTCAGAGCAGTGACACTAAACTTAATCTGAGAAGAAAAAGATGATGTAGATTGTAGTTTACCCTGAAAAATAGTTCCGATTCATCACAGAAGGAAATTTATAACTTAGGAATTTGGAATGGGTAGGGCGAGAGCAGGGGTTATTCTCAATATAAAATTTACAAGAAATTTTTATGAAACAAATGGATAGTCCAAACCGGGATTCGAGCCCGGGGCCTTTCTATTATTTATCAGGTGCCAACTAAACTATCTGGTACCTAGCTAATTCTTCATTTCAAATTTTTTGTACATATTTAGCCCCGGTGTTCGCCGCATGGCAATCATCACAAAGTTTTTTTACCAGAAAGACCAGGACATAATGTTAAAAAATCTTCACTAAACGGTCATTATTGGCGAGGGCCATTCGACATTGGATGCCTTACTCAGAACTATCAAAACGCGAATGTTGGTTGAGATAAAGGTTCTGTTCAGTTTCAACCAGAGCAAGTCCAGTACCACCGTAAAAAGAACCAGCCAGTCTGTAGCCGACATTTCAAAACGTTCATGGTTTTGCGAATCTGTTTACGTATTGCCCTTCTTCTGTTTGAGAGCTCTTTGAACTAGTTGAAATATAGCTACTGAATTCCATATAGTAACTTTCTGGGTTACTCGCAGAACACAAATTTTTTTCAGTGAAGTAAAAAATGGCGATCAAATCAGTAGACCATGCCATTGCAAAATTTGCTCGGTCGGTCCATAACGGTTTTCCAGCAAAAACAACCAGCTCCACCGATTACTGAATTTTGGTGAACCTACGAAGGTAAGCGGTACTGTGTTCGGGCTCCTACATTATCCTTGTGTACTTAACAGGCACACTATAATAAAATACGGATCACATACTCTATAAATGATTGCAGTAGCTTATGGAAGTCGACATTTTTCGGATAAATGACCCCATACTAATAAGAAGTGACTTCCATGCAAAAACAGACTATGATGATACCTACCTACCTATGAATTTATCGATGGCTCTGTCATACCTTCCGTCAGAATAAGTTCGTCGCAGAGAAGGCTCTGAGTATGCCTTTTCTAGGAGCCAAACCACCGATCCAACTACTGAGCGACTCAATTAGCTCTGCGGTGATGGTACAGGAAGCCAACAGAATATGTCTGGTCTGTATAGATTTCCGTAGGGTAAACGCGGAAACTGTAGACCATAGGTGAACTAATTCGGGTTTATCGTGAATATCCAAGGGATACAAGTCGATCCCCAGAAGACCTTGGCAAGCGGTGCTGAAAAATCTAAACCAGATTCAAGCGTTTCTGACTATAGCCTCTTAGCAAGATGATTTATATCAGAGTTTGCTACCACCGTCCACTTGCTGACACGAGAAACAGCTGTGACTATGAGGAGTAGGGATGCAAGTAGCCTTCGACGCACTCACAAAGCATTGATATCGGCTTCCTACTTGCTTGTTCCAACATCACGCTTTTCTCTAGTCTGTAAATGGAGGCGAATCGGGTAGGGACTACGCGCTGTACTAACGCAGGCACCAGATGGACAGGAGCATGTTATAGCTTACGCTAGCCGCTCCGTAACCGGCGCTGGCCGTTGTAGTCGCCGTCAATACAACAGACGACATCATCTCAACATGAGCATTCTCCTAATTTCAAAATGAGATTACCTGAAATCACCTAACCAATCTTTGATAGACGATTCAGGGATCAATTCAATGCTCGTCTGCGCGGTTACGTCGATAAGGTCATCAAGATTCAGTATCTCCAAATGTGCTGTAAGGGACAATCTTTTCAAGCCATTGAGGCCCTGGACATTACTGAGGGGAACGACGCAGCTCGGGCTCTCCTCGAGGAAAAAATTGATATTCCCAGGCAAGGTCTTCGACGTCATTGCTCTCACCTTCTTAACCTAGAAAACGGACGAGAGAAGATAACAACTCGCCCATCGACCTTGTCAACGTAGTGGGCCAACAACTATACTGAAGTCAGCATAAGTTTAACATGAAATGCTACCCCTACCACCTCCATTTTGCGTATGATCGCGTTACCCCCACTCCTTCGTTTGATGTTAAAAGTTATGCTGACTGAACCATATCAATGGTTTTGGCACAGCAGAGGAACAATTGAATGGCCTCATATGCACCATCATCCACAAGCAACTCGATGAAGACCTCGTATTGCAATGAGAAACCCCAATAGAGGGCAAAGAAATGCCAAAACACAGAGAACTTCTTGATTTCCTTGACAAACGTGGCATTTGTCCAAAAAATGATGACACATAAAAAAATATGAAGCAAAAGAACGAGCAACCACACACTAAGGGCTCATCACAGAAGAATCCACACTTCAAGCAGCCACACAACACCAGCTCCAGTCCTTCAGACGAATCAAAGACCCAGACGTTGTTCACTAACGCCCCCAGGAAGTATTCCGTTTGGGTTTAAAAGCACAGAATTTACGAAATTTCTAAATTCAGAGGAATGGCCGTCAACAAAGGTAAGAAGCTCATATTCAATCGAGGCCGTTATCTCAATTGCCAAGCCAAAGGATACAGGATTAAAGAATCCAAGTCAAAGGGCTACTGCAAGATCTACAATGTCCCAGAAGCAAGACATCATTCTCTTGTTCATCATACCAAAGAATCTCCAACAGCATTAGGAAGCACCGGTGCACGACTAGCCACTCTAGTCGCTTCAATTTCATTAGTCATTTCCCTACAATTAGATTCATCAGGACTAGACAGACTCCCCACCGCAGTTATTAATTTATTTGATAAAAAGTCAACAACTTGTTCAATGTCGTGCTCTGATTGATACCGCCTCTACGAAGAACTTGATCACTCAAGAAGTGGCTGCTGAACTGAGCATCAAAAGGATGACTTGTTCAATCCGCATTGGTGTTCTGAATGAACTCTCCAAAACTGCCTATTACAGAATACACACAACGATCACTTCTCGTCTGAATACCTTCAAAAAGGTTTTGAGTTTCTTGGTAGTTCCGAAAATTTCATCTCTCGTGACCTGCGATCAGATTGATCGAGAATCACTGGACATTCTGGAAAATTTACTCTTAGCAGATTCGCATTTCCACAAACTTGCACCAATCCACGTCTTATTGGGATCCAGTACCTCCATCTCCCTTCTCAGTATTGTCAAGTCAAACTCCCCAACGCAGCAGACATTTATCTTCAACAAACATTATTCGGTTAGATTGTCTGCGGTAGCATGAGTCACGAGGCCGATCATTTTCGGCAAGATGTCACTTCACCGAAATTATTGATGAGTTTAAGAAATTTTGGGAAATTAAAGACATCGGGCTCAGTGAGAGCCAACAATCAGAAGTTGGAGCAATACCGACGTCGGTGCCCGAAGCGGCTAGGTGCGAGCCTAGTGTGCGGAAGGTTGTGAGTTCAAATCCCGGTGGATGCGAATTTTTCAACCAAAAAGGTTCCGGCGAGCGGTAGGTCGTTAATAGAGTGACCCCCTGTACCGACATGGTTTTTCTGTGGTTTCTCATGTCAACTCCTATGTTCTATAGGGGTGCAAATGCGGTACAGTGTAGGATCCACAGCCGCATGCATAGGCTGAGGGTAGGGCCGATTAGCGTCCAAACAGGAGTGCAGAAAAGGGGCCGTAATAAGAAAAAAAAAAGTTGGAGCAACTTGTCAACTTCATTTCCAATTACACGTGTCATGCAATCCAAAATGTCGGTATGTATGTGGTGGCACTCGCAGAGGACTACATGAAGATCTTCAAGGAATACCAGCAACTTGGCCACATGGTGAAGATTGAAACATAGGTAGAAGATGGTTTCTACATTCTCCACCATGCAATTTTCACGGAGACCAGTCTCATCATCAAAACCAGAGTGGCTCTAGTACTGGTGTCTCCCTTAACGATGCCCTGGCGATTGGTACTACGATTCAGACTGCACAACTATATACTCATTGGCGACATCGAGAAGATGTATCCCCACGTATTCATCGCACCGGAGAACACCAATATCAACATATTGTCTGGCGAGCACAGGGAACAATTAACACATATGAATTGCAAACTATCACGTTTGCACTCTCTTCCGCCCCATACCTTGCAGTCAGATGTCTCCACCAATTGGCTGACGACGAACACGATCAGTATCCACTTGTACCATCGCGATTAGCACGAGATATCTATGTTGATCTCCTCACTGGAACCTCTACGCTTGAAGAAGCCCTACTCTTCAGAGACGAGTGGATTAAGTTGCTCAAGGCAGGTGGCTTCAATCTACGGCAGGTCGCCTCCAATTCTTATAAAAATGTCCAAGGTCTCTCAGAATGTGCAATTAATCTCCAGCGAGTCGGAGGTGATGATCCTACATTGAAAAATCTCCGAATCCACTGGAATTCACAACAGGACAGTATTGTACATACCGTAACTCCAATCGCAACCAGAGCGGCAGTTCATCTAGAAACCTTCTCCGCAGAATTATATCTACTCCAACATGGACGACCTCTTCCCCCCCAGGAATCGACTCAATAGCCTCAGTCTGAAACTTGATGAGAATGGTCTCATATGAGTTGGTGGTCGACTGAGAAAGGCTCGCTACTTCGCTCGCAATGGAAAAGATCCCATACTTCTACCCAAGATACACCATATCACCTACCTTCTGATAATGAAAACTCACGTGGCTAATTCACACTGGCGTTCAGACAACACTTCACTTCAGACTACACGTTATCTACTCAGACAGCGGTACTGGCCTACTGAGGGCAACAGTGAAGTGAGATTGGTTATCCAAAAGTGCATCAACTGTGCCAAGATGAATCCACCCATTGCTCATCAAAGAGAGAAGACACCGGAAACTCAGAAAGTTGCAAATCTACATTTACATATTGGTATGCTTCATCAGCCAGGCAGTGCACATTAAATTACTCAATGATGTGACAAGTGAAGAATTCCTAGCAACTCTCAGCAGGTCAATTTTTCGATACCCATCTTGCGGGACTCTCCATTCTGACGACACCGCTATCTTCATCAGTAGCAAAAGAGAACTGTAGAATCTTTCTACGCACTCCTTAACAACGAGAATCACGGTGACTTCATTAACATACATTTCACCGAATACTTCATTCTCCTCACGGCGGTCGCATTTTCTTTCCAATCCTGCAAGCAGCACATGAAGAGAGTCATTGCAGATGAGATATTAACATACCAACAACTCAATACCCTCTGTATATAAATTGAAGGTGTCTTCAAGTCTCTATTGAGAAAAAAATATAGAATTGGTCGGTAATTGGCACTTATAACGCCTCCTACCAGTTTTCACTTAAAACCGATTGGATTCACCACTTAGTACCTAAACTAAGTATAATCCCCAATAAAATCAAGGCCGACTAAATTAGGTGAAAAGTTAGGTGGGTGGGAGATGAACACCTTTGAGCACCATGGTGCACTTTTTGGGGTTCATT
>JAPYZN010004684.1:0-11560 GCA_030522865.1 Psyttalia lounsburyi | reverse complement strand
TTGTCCCACAAGTCCGAGCTGTATAGAATGCGATTCGTTAGCCAAGCGTATACTCAACTTGTCATTGGTTATAAATCCCTATTCAGTTAAGGCTAGTCGAACAAAATTTTGTCGACGGGGGTGGACCCGAAGGACCTCGATTGCTGGAGTTGACGCATGCGCAGAGTGACCTTCCTTTCGTCTCTCTAGGGAACGAAGGTTTCACTTTCCTCCCTCTGCGGAGGGAATCGCGGCGAACTTTACACGTCGCTGGGAAAAAGAATACTCTTAAGCCCATCAATGCTTATAGAAGCCTGAGCTAATTTTTGACGAGTGACGAGTCCTACAACGCCTTCCAACGATTTTAGTTGCACTAAATTAAGTTCCTTTTTATCTCGATCATTCCATCCTTTAGTTTTATCATTGTAACTCTTCATATTCTGTAAAAGAATCTCGTTTGTGATTTTTGAAGCACTCAATATTTTTGAGAGCATTTTACAATCCACTGCGGCGTTATGTGCTCCAGCAAAAACAACATTCAATGACTTAGTCAGTCCGCCCAGAGTACATTCACCCCTTCCCTTCTTTCCAGTAATTGATTTGATAAGAGGCAACGTATCCACAAATTCACATATGAATTTGGCGAATTTTTCCTCAAGTTGTAATGAACTTTTCTTCAATTAATTATTTCCGGTTTCTAAAAAAAATTATTTTTCGTGCCTCCTTCTGCCTCGGTGCTTATTCAGTTGCCAGGGTCCTTAAATGAAATACACGAATAAGTTCTTCTTACAGTTAAATCTTTTCGTTTATTCCCCAACATTTCCGGTTTACATTGTTTTCTTTTACTTCGACAAATCTTATTTTTACGTTCCGATATCCCGTGTCTTATTAGTTCATAAATTATTCTCTTTTTGGCCCGGTTTTGATGAGAAATCCATATGGAGTTAGCCTCTCTTTCCAAAATCAATCCTCTTTATTTAATTCGGGCCAATCTCATAAACTTTACTCCAGTCAAATAAAACTTTCATTAGCGCTCCAATAATAATTACATGTCGTAAGGAGTACAAAATGTAGAACCAGGTAACCAGTAAAATAGAGAGCAATACTATCTGTATTCTCCGGAGGGAATTTTTCATTTTTCGTGTCGGTTTTGTTAATTATAATACTCCTCTTTTATGCCAGCAGAATACGAGAATCGAAGACGTTAATTTCCCTCCCCGTTAAGATTCTAATAATCGCGGGTCCCTCCCTTCTTCCCTGGCTCTACCATCACCAACAGGTGACTTAAAATTTCTTTTCCGTAGCTCGATGATTGCCAACAGGTAATCTCAATAACCGTGCCTCTATTATTACTCAAGGCAATTTCAAAATTCTACTGCCGTTTTTTTGATTGCTCTCAAAAGGTATTTCGAATTTTGTCCTCGAATGGACAGTTCGGATACTTTACAACAAAAAAAATGTTTCGCCACGGTTTAGGTCACCGAAGTGCACTTGTCCGGATGTGCACTGAGAGTGTCCGTACCTGGGCCGCGGAGCGTTCTTTAACACCTCTAGGGCATTATATATTTTGCAGGGGCGGGTTGCAACCGTGCGTAGCTTCACGGCCTTTGAGGGAACTACGACGCCCCTACTCCGATTCTCGTAACTGCTTTTAATTCGATTTCTTATCGTTCCCATTTATTAATTTCTTTGATTTTGTGAAGGGTTTTCTCACAGAGTTGATATTTTTGGATTGAGCTGTACAATCTTGGCCCAACGAATGCCAAATTATGAGCAATTAATACTCCTGCCTTACCCAATTCTTCGATCCACTCCAAAAAAGTTTCTAGTGCAACTTTCATCGCAACAGATGGTAAAACCTTGCCATACAATAAAAGAGATCCATTCGAATTCATTAACCAGCAGCACACTTATCAGCAGCAGCACTTGGAGCTATTGGTTGTCTCGGATTTACGTATACGTTAAACATCTTACGACCACAAAGAGCCGAGATTTGGAGAATATCGCAGTTTCCACGTAAGCTGGATGTCTCCAAATCAAATACAATGAAGGAATGAATCTCGTCATCATGCTCCTCCATGCCCTCAGGCTCATCTTCTGGTATCCCTGATTGCGTGAATAAACCACAATTAGTTTCGTAGGTCACACCCTCATTATTCTCGCGCTGATGTCGCAAGACACTACGCATTTTTTTGGTGTAGATTCGACGTTTTTTAAACTCTCGTGTTCTCGTGATCTGTCTACGACGTAACAGCAACCGATCCGTCCTTGCAATGTGGCGAAGGTGATGTTTTCCTGGCGATAAACGAATTTTATCAGCAATAACTTGGGTGTAGGTTTCACCGAGGTTCTTTTGTCCTAGTGTACAGGCAAACCTGTAATCTACCGACGCACTCATACTGTAACAGCGAGACTTTGGCGTTTTGGTAGCCATGCTATTATTTAAACTCTCGTTCGTGTTACTTGAGGCTACTTGAGGCCAAGACAAAATTTGCCGGCGTTATCATCGAGCTTATAGAAGATTTTTTGAAGATCTTCCAATAAAGCTCGACTGTGGAATCCGTCAGGCACTGTACGATGTTCATAATTCTCCTTATCCTTCACATATCCACACCATGTACCACATATACTGTGGTCATTGAAGGCGTGATGAGGGATGCAACAAATAGCTGTCGCCAGTTCTTGGCTATTGCCAATATTTCGGCTCAGAGCATAAGTAAAATACCTGTGGAAATAATTAATCCACTCAGTGCTTAACTCCTTATGGCTCTTCTCAATTTTATACAGCTGCTTTTTCATTCCGCCTCCAGCGTGATTCCTGTCGGATTGTTTCAATATGTGATGGTCGCATGCGTCGCGACAGGCTGCGATGGTGGAGCTATCATCGTCACCAATCATGACTCCAACTTCTACACTCTGGGCTTTTAAAATTTGGCTCTCAACAATTAATTTTTTGCCAACATGTGGTTCCATTGCTTTTGCAGAGCCTTAAAAATTAAGATGACAGTCGGGGTCGACGGGGTGTTTGTTGCTGTCACATTTCTTGCACTTTCTGTTACATGTAGAGTAGTCTAATACTTGACCACTAAAATGACCGATGAGTGCGCCGAAACCGTTGAAACTGTCATAACTACGTCCAGACCCTCGAGAGCTCCACCCACTGATCTCTATACTAACTTAGAGATCAGTGTTAGTGTTAGAGATCAGTTAGTATAGAGATCAGTGGCTCCACCCCATTGTAAAAAACTTATCTAGTTGCGTCCATCCGAAACCGCAGTGAAGAGCTCCTGTAAAATAAATTCAAATTATTTGTAATCCTGAATAATAAGGCAGCAGGTAATATTTTATGGAGAATCGTAATTAATAATATGAGATTATTTTTTACCTATGAGACTTTTGGAGTTCACGTCAAATCTGACAGAACGTTGGTCTCCTGTACAATGAGTCCTACTTGTTTGCACCTCATTCAGCAACAAACATTGATGACAACGAATAATGAAGCCAATCCTCGACGTATTTCTTTCTAAATGTACTTAAAAGATAAGGCCTCTTTACAGATGTAACATCACATTTGCTCTCCTAAATATTTGATATCCACGATACGTCGGCCTTCCACTGTCTCATCTGACATTCCTTGTGTTGTTCCTTCCCCCTCAGCTTCATTTTTTTCTTCATGTCTCACTGAATTTTCCACCGGATCCTCTGGCCATTCGTCCTCGGACGCTTCTGCAAATGATTGTTTTCTCCGTGGTCTGTCGTCTTGATTCAGTCATGATCTACTCGCGTGCACTTCACTCGCTTGTACACTCATGCTCACTTGCACAACTTCTTCATGAGGATTTGGTTGTGGCTTACACTTTTTATTATTGATGCATATGAGCAAAGCGAAAGCAAACAATAATATCTAACGAATAGCCTAGTGTGCCGTAGTGAGCCAATGCTACCAACTTGTGCCACTGAGACTTTCTATGGGCCGACGTTGCCACTGTTATCCAGCCAATATTAATTACTCAAAATAATTTCAAAGTAAATATTATCCACTTTTTCAAGCAAAATTATTTATCATTATCATTAAATTGAATCATAAGAACAATAATGAGCATGAAAAGTTGACTGCTTATAGCATTTAAAAATTTAATTTATTTGTGTTCAGGGATTGGAACACTTACGAAAATCCTACTTTCCCCCGTCCGCGCACCCCCCCGCTGCGGTATCGGAGGAAACTCCTTAATCCAACATCCATGATCCCATTATATAGTCCAGTCAAAATAGCTTCAACTTCTCAATTTTTACCTATGACCCTGCGAATTGCCTAAATCGTTATATTCAATTATAACTAAGAGTTCTTAAGTGAAAAAACGATTCGCACTTACCGAAAAGGGTGGAAAAATGCGAAAAACCACCCCCAAAATGCCTTTTTCGCGAATATCTCCAAAATTACGTAAGATATCGGACGGGGTCGAATAAAAAAAATTATACACTTTGACGCCATCCCCTTTGGTTCATCCCCTACGGAGCTAGAAACGTTCATGCGGATATTTTGTCCACAGATAATAAGTTACCTAATGGATATTATATTTGTTCCGTTTTTGTTTGCCTGCCTAAGCCAATTCATCGCCGTCCACCATTCTGGCATTGTTCTGCTCGCTGCTACCTTCCCTTGTTTTACCTCGAGCCACTCTTCGATCAATCTGCCTTTTATCTTTTCAGGGACTTTTTGTGTAAATGTCTAGAAAGACCCCCCCACCTTCAATTTTCCTGAAGTTTTGTGGAGGTCTGTGTTAGATGATTCTAACCACTTTCCAAAAAAAACCAACTGTCGGAAATGATTTGTTCAAAAGTTATGCGCATCTAAAGTTCCTGAAAATCGCTCGCGCATCACCGCTCTTTGCGTTACCCGGGACCAACCACGTGGAGGAGGTGGTGCTCTGGTCCAAAAAACAACACATATTCACATGTATCTTAGACAAGGACAACACAAAGATGATGAACATTCGTGGTTGCGATATCAACAATCAACAACGCAACGCCCATATCAACTATTATCTGCCGTTATACCTCCTAATAGCAAATCAAATTCGATAATTAGTGTCGGTACCGGAGCTGAGCGGGTGACGGCCAATGTCACTCTCACGAATGACTCCATCGATGACACGGCGTCTATTATATTTTCTGTGGCCGATTTTGGTTGCGTCAATTTCTACGATGACTTCGGGGCCGCCTAATCGACCGGAGTGATCTTCACACCAATCGATCAGTAACTCCCGCATGAAGTTAGACCAGTCGACCACAGTTTGCTGTGACAAGTCAAGAGCCCATGCAAGGAAACCTTGACGGGATTGACTGGTCGTGAGGTAAAGGGCTATAAATGTTATAGCCTTGGACGTGCATAAACCAAGAATTATGGAATGCACTCACTTCGGTGTCACATCTGATAGTGACTTTGTTTTTGTGAGGATCTTCAGTAACATATCTTCTTTTGGACCGAAACTTATCACTCGCACCATTGAGTTTCATACTCTCACTCCATTTCGTGCACTTTGCATCACTGATCAGCATATTTTTTTTTCACGTAAGATGTGAAGGACGTTCGATAAGTCCGGGCACATGACGAATATCTCTTCAAGATTCATTGCTAACCGTAACACTGCTTGGATTGAACTGAAATGGCATTTAATTTGAAATTTGAGTCTTCTGTTTATCAAGATTGCCGTTGTTTAGGTGTGTCTCAGATAAAATTCCTCTACAATACCCACCCTACACTTCCTTTCAAAATAAAACACTGTTGGTTATATATAATCCGACTAATTCGAGTGGAAATAAACAGGAGAAATCGAATTCGGAGACAAAATCACAATATTCGCGACTACAGTGATTTCACTTTGGGGGGGGGGGGGGGGGGGTCTTTCTAGATTTACCCTCACCACTTCTACTGTTTCTTCCATCACTGTGCTATCCTCTTGCCTGACAGTGTCCTTGCTACCAATCAGTCAAGTCCATTGGCTTCAGAATCAGAATCTGTTTCTTCATTTTTCTCCCTTTTTTCTTCTGCCTTCTTTTTCCTTTTCCGATTCCTCCTGCTTTTTTGTTCGAATCTCTTCCTCCTCCTTCATTACCTCTTAATCAACCATGTCATCATCCTGCGATTCCTCCTTATTTTTCTGGTTTTCCTAATTTTTCTTTCGGGTTTTTTCTCGACCCTTTCTTATCTTTTGGGGGTATCTTCTTCCTGGGTCTCACAGATGTCGCTTCTGTTTCTCATGATTTTTTCTTTGCCGTTTTTGTCTTTCTCTTTTGCGTTCTCAATTGCTAAGTTAAATAATAGAGGCGAGAGCGGATTGCTTTGCTTAACCCCTCTTGTCAGGGTGATATCGACGGCACCATCCGAGCGCTTGATGACAGTCTTATAGTTAGTGTACATACTGTTGACTATCCCAGTTATATGAATGACGACTTCTTTTCTCTTAAGGGCCGGTACGAATGCTGAATGTGGGATGCTGTCAAACGCTTTGGATATATCCAGTACACTTATTATCCCGCACTTTCCTCGTTCCATCTCTAATATTGCCTGTGCGAGTATGATGATGTTTTGTCGACATCCATCTTCAGATGTGAAGCCTTTTTGTGAAGGTGATCGCTTCACAAATTGGCGTAGTTTTCCATCCACTACCGCCGAAATAATTCTCACTAGTAGGGAACCCACTGTAATTGGTCGCCAACTCCTTTGAAAGTGACAAAAAACTAATTGAGAAGATAAAAACATGAGGAGGCTGTGGAAAAAACAGAAAATAGTTAATTAAATCTTTATGGGAGACGCAAAGAAAGAAATAGGAGACTGAAAGGACAACCAGATGACAAAAGGAAGATCCACGATAGGACTATAGGGAGAACAAAGGTGAGAATAAAGAATAAAAGTGACTGTAAGTTGATTTGCGCCAAACTAGTGAAAAGTTTTCATGATTTTGGTGATACAGGAGAGGAAATAATGAATAGAAAGTGGATTAGGAGAGGTAAGTGACAGTGTTTGTCAGGATTAAAAATTAATTTTAGGGGAAAAAAATGAGAACTATACGATAGAAGAGAAATAAGAAAGAACTGCAAGGAGGAGGTTAAAATAAACGGCGCGACCACGAGGCAAAGAGAGCGCCAATGAGTGTACCGTGGCCGATTTTCAGGAGAGCGAAAACCGGACGTTAACCGCCCTTTTCCTACGGTCATCGCCAAAAGGCGACTATATCCTCAAAAAAAATGTTTAGGACGCCAGCTATTCTTTGTTTCTCCGGGAATAACAGACTGGAATACCTAAAAACGTAAACGTAACTAAACCTAAACTACCGGACAGACGCAAACTTAACTTAAGACCAGAGGAAAGGTGTTATTCCCGCGCTGTTCAGGAGGTTGATTGTGGAGAGAGGGGTGGTTTCGGATGTGGACGAAATCATTGGGGCATAGCTTCTCAAAACTCAAAACTCAACCCCACCTGTATGCTGTAAAGTACTAAGTATATTGTTCTCAATAATCTGATACAAAGAAATGACGAACTAACCGAACTCGAAAATACTGAAACTCCTCATTGGAGTAAAATAATAAGAGGGTGGTAGTTTAAAGGTTAGGGCGTAGGACATACTAACACACTAGGCGTACATAGACTGAAGTCAGCATAACTTTTAAAGTCCCTCTCGCTAAAGAAGGAACATGGATTCGAGGGGTGGGGAGCACAAACAAAAGCGGAGAGTAGACAGAGTGGGGATACGGACTGAGGTTCCTTCTCATGTAAGAAGCAATATAACATGAAATGCTACCCCACCATCTCCATTTTGCGTATGATCGCGTTACCCCCACTACTTCGTTTGATGTTAAAAATTACACTGATTGAACCATAATCGTAGGATCTGCAGTTAAGATCGTCGGCTTCAGTAATTAAACTAGGTATCAATGAAAAAAGACAAAGTGCAATGAAAAACATAGTATTTGTCTGTAGAACCTTCTTTCATCCCATTTGACAAATATCGTTTGTTTTCGCGGAGGCAATTGTTCAGCACAACCACGCCTTCGAGATCATAAATGCAGCCATACGAAAGTATCCATAGCAACTAGTTCCCAATTGAGCGTCGAGAGAGGCTGCCCGACATCTAAAGTTGAACTTTCTCCGATGGATCTGAGCGATCAGGATGGAGGGATATCGGACGGAAGGGCGAAAAAACCGAGCTTCTGATCACCACAGGCTTTCTTTCATATAGGTAACTAACCGTTAACATTATTTCACGTAACTTTTTTTTTATTCGTCATAAAGAGGGCACCTCGATCAGTAACAGTCAGTACAACATACAGATGGTACAAAGTATCAGAATATTGCCATTTTCGTACCTATGGACGACGTCATTCAGTTGTTCAAATGATCCTATAAAGATACAGTGTAAGAGGATAGGCGTAGACAGGCATACTGCCGACAGTACTATCCAGTGGTGGTTGTTTCATGATTTGGCAGATCGTTATCGAGTAGATAGAATCGTTTCACTAGCGGGGCTGATATTTTGGTCATTTCAATATTAAAGGCAATCAAAAGTTGAGAATGCACGACAAGAAGTGTATTTGAATTGGACCAAACATAGAATTAAATCTGGCCCTAAAATTCTGGATTTACTTGTTTTTCGCTAGTTATTTATGCAAAATAGTGAAATCTTTGAAGAAAAGAAGTCCTACATTCCCATCACAAGTATGTTTTTTTTTATTTGTAACACTCCGATAGCTTGATTGATTTGATAAAAAAAAAATGAATCCAGATTTACAAATTAACAATAATACACAAATACATAGATTTCTGTGACATCTTTCTATAAACACTCTGTGCATTTTTAGGTTCTTAATTATGGCTATTTATATGAAATTCTTAGATATTAAGTTCACAAGACGTCAAGAAGGAATTAGTTATCAAATAGTCTATTTCGTAACAGGTGAAAAAAAATGGTTTTTGGTGAGTGATATAATCCCACGAGTCAAAAACCACTTTTTTCATGAGTTACGAACATAATTTTTCATCTCAATGTGTCGAAAAGGACTTTTACTTAATTTCTTCAAAAAAAGTGCTGATTTGATGAGGAGGGGAGAATCCCAGCTCACGTATTTTGTTCAAGAGCCCCACACGCTAGGTGTCATACAGGGGACAGTGCCAGAGCACGTGATCAAGATCTTGTACTAAATTAGCACACTCACATGCAGCCGAAGCGACAATGTGGACCCTCTGCAAGTAGGCAGCCGGGTGATAGTGATTTGCCCTGGCTCTGTTGATCCATGAGATAGTTTTCCGCGGGAGCTCATTGTGATTCTGATAAGGCCTTTTCCCCCTTCTATAGTACAGCTCGAAATATTCAGGTCCGCTCTCTGCCCTCGATTCAAGAAATTCTTCCTCGGTGCTTGTAAACGATTAATTTTTTAAAAGTTCTCGTAAGTCCGAGAAGGGAAGCAGAATTTCAGCATTATATGGCTCAGTTGTGGCTTCACCAGCCAGACGCTCAGCCTCTTCATTCCCGTCGATGCCCATATGAGATGACGCCCACGGGAATTTGAGTGATCCCGGTCTATTGCTCTCAGCACCATGTCTTTTAAATCTCTCTTTCACAGTCAGAGGAATTTATTGCCCCTGATGTCCATTATTGGCTTTGACAGATATTGTAGAGCACTAAGGGAGTCAGAAAGTACTACGAATCACATGTATGTTGTAACCTACAATAATTTTTAGCAAAGTTGAAAATCAACGACAAAACTTTGGGTAACAATTTTTGTACGATACCCATTATGTTTAAACATAATACGTTTTCCTTGGTAAATTAAAAAAAAATCCGATTGAAATCATGCTTCAAATTTAGATGTTCACACATCGCTTAGCTGAAGGAAAATAAATAACTAATTAAAAAGTGGATATTTACGTTATACGAAAGCCGCTCCGCTGTCATTGATCATGTGTCCTGTTCATACAATTAACGAATTTGATGGACACCTTTATTTTGGTTAAGTCACGCCGGAACTTGCATCAACTTCAATTCTTTGCAATTCACCTACTAATTATAGTTTAGTCTGGTACTGGCATTGTAATTAGAAGATTTTTCCCGGAATAGAATGTAATAGCAAAATATATAATGATCTAAAAAAATCTCATTTGTATACATGTACATTATAAAATAAGACAAAAAAAATGTGCAAAAAATATGTCCGACAAAAGGCAGTTGAGTATTCACTTACTCAGTCACGATGATTATTTTTTTTAACAGTAAACGGGTTTGACAAAAAAATTATTTTTCTTGTATAGTATATTTCAGGACCAATGCTGTGTTTTTTTACTCGTGGGGGGGGGGGGGGGCCGAGCCGCAGGGGAGGACAAGGCAACTACGTGAGGGAGAAGACCTCATCGTACTAGTCGTGACGGATATTTTTCCCTAGGGATTTTTACTTTTTCGAGTTGAGAAAAGGGCCAGTACCGATTTCTGAATGAGGCAATGCGAAGAGTAATACAGAAAAAAATTAACCATGGCCGGGTAATCGAAATGATGATTTTTCGCTTTGTTTCATTTACTCAAATTTATTGTACCTGTTTTTCTTAAAAAAATTGAAAATATTTTTATTCAAGCGGTAAGAAACAAATTGAAATCGGTAAATATTTTTAAAATTAGTTTTTTGATACACTGTGTGTAAAGTGAAATTTTACGCACGCTTGGCGTGCGCAAATCTCCACTTCGCACGGATTGTGTCAAAAAATAGGGTTCGATACTCGCCTTCGGCGAAGCGAAGTGTCGAACTCGTTGCGGTGGGTAGCTCGTGCTGGCAGGTTCGCGGTACTGAGCAGATCGATCGAGTATCTACGGAGTAAATTTGTTTATGAAAAGTTTATAACTACAGAAATAATTTCTTGGGAATTAAAAAGTCGTAATTAATATAGGGAAAGTCAACAAGAATCTCATGAAACGGTTTTTAAATAATTTTTTTCACTTTTTTTTCAATCCGTTTTTAGAGAGTTTTGGGATTATTCGGTCGTCGCTTTTGGGGGAATTGTTTATTTTTTTAAATCTGTAATAGAATATACTTTTTTGTCAGTCAGTCCGTGAAGCAACGCTTTATGGCCGCTGCGTCCAAAATGTACTATGTTAATGTTGGGATAATATATTTAACATTTTAATTCGGTTTATCTAAAGAGTAGATTTTTTTCAATTGCTAGTATTTAAGGAAGTGAAATCATATTTTTTTGATTGATATTTAACTAAAGTGTATTCGCGGAAAATTTTTGTTTGGAGAATGAAGCAGAACGTTACCGAGATTTTTTTCATGTTCCTGTTTTTTTTTGTTACAGAAATTGAACTTTTCAACTTGTCATGTCTCACCTTTATTTGACCTAAGGCAAATTGCTCGGAAGGCAATTTTGCACGTGGGAGACGATGATCTGTTTTCAACCCGAGTCAAAATTTTCGCCGGTTCCCCGACGTAATTCCACCGTCGATCTACCCATTTCCGACGTCAAAAGCCAGGTGAAAACGATGGGTGCAAATAGCCCTCTCGACTGACTTTCAACGTAGATATTGGGTGCAATTTC
>JAPYZN010004681.1:0-11271 GCA_030522865.1 Psyttalia lounsburyi | reverse complement strand
TTCCGATTATTGTTGGAAATTTCCGATTTCAAACACTATCGGGAAGTTATACATGTGTCCCCCGAAAGGGGCAAATGAAGAGAATCGTGTTGAGAATTAATCGGGAAGATAGTAGTTCAACGCAACAATCACGGGAGCGAGCGTAGCGGGCGACCAACAACCTCGACCAATTTTTAAATTGTAAATTGCCAGCGACAAAAATCCTTGTTATATCGTGAAAACAGTTACTCGATGGAAATTTTTATCGATTTAAGTGCATCAATTTAATACTCGAGGAATTTGCTCGGGAAGCTACTGATGATGAACCAGATAGCTCATATACCATTCCGTTTACAGACTTCCGGGGTATATTTAGAAAATAAATATTTCAAATTACTAAGGACCGGTGGATTAAAACAGGTTTAACAAAGCCAAAGAACATTTGGAATATTTTTGCAAGGACCTAACTTTTCGACTGATCGTCGAAAGAATAATTTTTGAGAACCTACTAATATTTTAGAAACTGTGGATAATTGAACTTTAAATCACCCCAATTAATACAGGCTATTGAGGTCTATATACTTGCAAATAATCATAAATTTTTAGACAACCCCTCTAGAGAAAATCGCGAATAAAAAAATTGGAAAAAAATTCCAAATACACACATACGGACACCAGATAAAAATCTCATATTCGGACTTTTTATACTATATTTCGTTACACTGCCACAAAAAATCCGAAATTTAAATGTGAACGATTACAATACTTCGATTCGGAGGCAAAAATACTTAAATTTAAAAAATAGTTAGTGAGTTCACAAGTTTGCAAATTTCGGTTGCCCTCAATATCACGAGAACTTTATTTATTTACGCTAATAGAAAAATGAAATCTCAGCATTCAGATGCAAATTATGACAAGACGAAGGATGGTTGTTGTGTTGAGTAAGGAGACGGTGTGATGTAGTTTATTCGAGCGTATGGGTGGGGGATACCTTGGAGTAAGTCTTGCACCCTGACTGCTGGGTGAGCGTTAGTTGTACCGATCTCGTCCGTAGTGCCGGGTCGATCTTGTGCCGTTCATAGCGGGCCCTCTGTCGGCGTCAGTTGTACGGATTGTCTGTCGGCTTCCACTCATCGGTGAATTTTGCCGCGCGTCTTCTCGTTTGTGCATCCGAGGATGTTAGTGTCCTCGAATTGACAGCCAAGTCGCCGGCATTTTAAATAACCAGAACACCATTTACACGAGTGGGGATTGCTTCTTGTTTTTGAATAGTTAATGTTATTTTTATGACTTTTTTTGTTTTTTTTTATTTCATTATTCTCCGGCAGTTTTGTTTTATTTCGAAACCCTTGAGACCCTGAGGAACCGGATCCACATCGAGAAAATTCCATGGCATGTTGATTCTACCACAAGTGGAGAGGAGTTTAAATTCCCAGCATGTAAGATCGATTACTCGCGATTTTTTCCGTTAACTAGTATTAATGGACATCCGGACAATTTAAAATTAAAAATTTGTTTCATGTAACAAAGTTCTTATCGATATTATGAAATACTTATTCAACTGTTCCCTCGGGACATCGGACAGGAACCGGTTAAAAATCTGCTGTTATCCTATCCCTTTATTAAACGAGTGTTCTAATTGTTCATATGCATGTGTACGCAAATGAATATTCATTTTTTAAAATATTGTACAATGGAAAAATATGACATCAATCATTATCGCAACAGTGACGATTTTTCGGGTTGTTCTTAAAAAATCGGTTCGCATCAAATTGTTGCTAGAATAATTGAAACCAAAAGTTTATAATAGCCCCTTCGGAATATATTTTTACGATCATGTGGCCGCGGAATAGAGCATGTCCGGTAAGACAGCGATTAGTCACGGCCAATTGCATTTCACGATCCGAGTGGTAACAACTGAGCGATCGTTGAGATCCGCATTGCATTTGAAAATGAGATGATTAATTATAGGACTTGGTGGAGCCAGAAAGCAGGAGGGGGGGGGGGGGGTCCAGAGATCTTCATAGATAGGGAATGGGGGGGGGGGGGGGGGGGGGGGGGGGGGGGGGGGGGGGGGGAGTAAAAAAATGAGAATGATATTAGGTCGACTGGACTATAATTGGACCTCCCAGCCTTCAACATCTTGAAAGATTTCCAGAAAATTGTTGGAATGGAATACATTTAATTTTGATGGTTTATAACTTTAAGTAGTATTTCACGTAATTCTATCTTTCCGCTATTTAAATTTACATGAATATTTTTTATTGCTTATAACATATTCAAATACTATGAATACGATTGATAATAGTATTCTCTGTTATTAAATTCAATGAATTAGTTACATATTATTTTCTTAACTTAATATTTACAAATTATTGTTCAATGACTATATTATTATTATCTGCTTAAGATTATACGAATACTATAATATTATTTAGATTTTTATTTTATAGCTTCTGATGATGTCGTCTTGTTGAATTTGTTTTCAAGTTGACTGAACGTTAGTTTTATTACATACTATTTTTACTTTGAATCTAACGATTTAACTCAAATGTCAGTATTCATTTTCTTCAGTGGGTAAAGAAAAAAAAGATGAGAGATAAATGAGGTCAATATTAAATCCAGTAGACTATGATCGTATCATTCATTTAAAAGTATAATTTTTTAATCACGTGGTGGCCGACATAATATGTTATATTATGCCGAATATATTAGTGCCCGGTCATACCTATGCCGTATACGTATTATGGGTGCGCTACTCTTGATGTACCCCATCACTAGCAAGTCACTCATTTCAGTCAAAAGCCAGCTTGCTTTTCCTTCTCTCTCGCTCTCTCTTCCTCTCTTGCGCCTTCTGGGTCCCTGAATAATTTAGTCGCGATACATACCTCGGAGAAGAAAGGAGATAGGAAAGACTCTGTGCATTCCATTCACGATCAAAATTATTACTCTCCATTTTTTTTTCTCCAGTGAATCACGAACAGGAGATTCTACTGCTATACATGTCTCTGATGTCTCTTAAATTTGGAAATGAGTCTCCATTTCACTTGGTGAACTGGATCTTTATGGTCATTCCTCTTCTTCACGAACTATTCTTGATTCTCTTCTAGATTCTGAAATGAGATGAAATAAAAAGATCTAGTTGTCGTGTGGTAAAGGGTAACAAGTCGATTTTTGTTGTCCTACCGGAGTATATGTTAGATTTATCACCATTTTACTGTTTTTGTTGGTTTCAATTCCGTATAAGTTTGATGTGTAATCCTCCCTCAATGCAATAAATCGATGAAAAAAAAATGGGACGAATATTTTTATTTGAACGCACAGTAGAACGTTTATGGTTTCTAGGGAAACAATTACTTATTTTCGTAAATAAATTACTATAATTTTTGGGATGATATTTTGATAGTAGGATTTCTCAGGTGGAAATCCGGTTTTGTGCCTTTTTTTGCGGCCGAAAAAAATGATAAACGTCTTGAAACTGTTTTCTAATCACCACTTTCTGGTAAAATTTCAAAAACTTTCATAATTCAACATACTCAAGTTAATAAGAAAATTAATGACAACTGTGAATTGTAATTGGATTTATGTATGCATGAATATTCACGTTTTAAATGAAAATTCAAGTAATTTGAAATATTAGAAGTTGTATTAAACTCCAGTCAAGTCCACGAAGTTTTTTTTCAAATAATGTACTAGACCCTGACTTGAAGATCTCTTGGAGTTTTTCTCTGAAATCTAGGGAAAACATTCATTGAACCCACAAAACTTCACTGAAAATAATTGCTACATCCCTGAAAATAGAGACTTTCTCGTCTCTGTGAATAGATTCGCAGAAAAAAAAAGAACAATTTCATGGACAGTTGACTAGTAATCTTAAGGAGAGTGACACTGAATCCGATTGAAGTGAAAAAAAATTATGAAATTTCAGATTCCACTAAAAATTATGAAAACTTGCACAACGGTAAGCAACACAGCATGAAAACTCCATGATTGATTTGAGTTCGCAACGGAACATGAATATCCAGTCCCACATTACACGAAATTTTTAGATAATTCGAAATTCAAGAGTATATTAATCGAAATATCCGAAAAGTCATCACATCACTTATTATTCTCACTAAATTTTTGAACTGAACCTGCATTTCCCGTGAATTAACATTTTTTTAGACTCCGATACTCCATATAATAGAAAATCATTATTCTCTTGTGTGGAGTGTCCTATCAGTGACACGTCTAGACCAATTTCAGCCTTATTGTTCTGTTTGGTAATCGTGTATGTTAAAATTGAACATCTTTAACAAAAATAGTGAACACTATTAGAGGATTTTGAGTAAACAGTAGACAAATTTTACCACCTGGTTGAATAATTTTTCCCGTAAAAGTAGATAACTATCATTTAACAGTGAATAAAAAATTATGCACACATGTAGAAAACTTTTATTAAACCCGCTGACCAAACGAAACGGTAATTTCTACCGAACTTTTCTCTCTGCGTTGCGAGCCGGCAAAGCCCCAAAGCATTTGACAACGATCATAAAATGATTACGTTCTTTCTCCTGATTTAATAACTTATCCAAACGTGTAAATGTCATACTATAAATCACAATTTATGACTGATTATGAAGTGCTCATCGTCGGAATGGAAGAAATTCCCATTGCAGATGTTTATTAGTGACATACAAACCAAATGAATGATTCATGATGAGATGAGCGTAGTTATAAAGGGACTCCAACTAGCAAAAAGGAAATATGAAATCCACGAGATACGCTAGATGCACAATTATGCAAAGCTTGTTCCTGGCATATCTCCATTGCTGACTGAGTGGTGTCCTCACAAGACACGATCAAGCAAAATAAGAAAGAACCAAGAAAACATCAACTAACAGTTTATATATGAGTTTTATACCTATGAATATTCCAAGCAGGAATAAATGTACAGTATTATGAGGACAGTATACGATGATACCGCGATACAGCAGTTGAAGACCGGTGGCGACATTGCGGTACGCCACGTGCTAATCATCACCATAAATTCATCATGATTATTACTAGCGTCAAAATGCCCCGAGCATAATTTCCACTAACTGTGGCAAATGCACATGCGTTCCACCATATTCCTATTAAAAAGTATTTCATACATCTCAATTTCTCACTTCAAAATCTCACACTTCATATCGTTATACATTTGGTTCTTTATATACGGAGAGAAAAATTCTGTAAAAATGACCATTCTCTTATATAATCGTATAGTAGTTGGGCCGCTCGGGGAAAATTGTCTAGACATATGTATATTTTTTGTCAAAGATAGTGACTTTTGCTATGCGATTGGATGATTTTTCCCGAACTTCGAAAGTGCTACACGATTTCCGAGCGGAACGGTAATTTTTACTAAAGAATTTCTTCCGATGTAAGATGTTTCATTTTTCAAAGATATAGCGCACGAATTTCTTTTAATATTATTCAAATTGCTTACGCAGCCCGTTGCACGGAGAGCAAAGAGTTGCGTTACGGCCGTTCGAGGAAAATTATCGTACCATTCAGTAAAATTTGATGACTACTTTTTAAAAGTTGTCGAGGCATTCGACAAAAATCTCCTGACCACTGAGTAAAATTTGTTGATTACTTAATAAATGTGATTTACATGTGTGTATCGTTTTTGTGGAATGCGTCATAAAATTTATTTAGTTTCCGCGAAAAATTTCTTAACAGATCAGTAAAATTTGTTTACTACTTACTAAAAATTATTTAGACGTGCGCATAATTTTTGTTGAAAATGATGAATTTCACTGTACGGTTAGATAATTTTTTCTTGAATGGTCAAAATGGACCACAATTACCTAATGGAACGGTAAATTTTACTGAAAATTTTCTCTCCGTGGGGTCGGATGGATGGGAAAACTAAATTGTTCAGTATTATTACAGCTGAGATGAGTATGAAATAGTTAGAGGGATGTGATAATGATGAAGGAAGTACAGAACTACTGTTGTAATTATTGATATAGAATCCAATTATTGGGAGTGGATCTCCCTCCTCGAGGGTCATTATCGTATTCTTGTGCACAAATGGTTGTACAATTTCCTACAAGGGATTGCTGTGAGTATATTGGGAATGCATTTGTGACAGAGGTCGAGAAAATAATCCAGTTGTGAAGTTCAAAAGATTGCGATATTTCGTTCATTTATCTGTGAACGATTTTATTTTGGATGCGGTGTATATTAGAGTGGCTGAGTATATTAATAGTATATTATACTACTAGAGCAGAAAGTTCACTTTCCTGCACTGCGCGTCATGCTGCCCGAGGCGAAGTAGGCAGAAAATAAGTTTTACTCCCTACGCGAATAAAATATCGTGTGCCACACGGAAGTAAAGTATTTTCTAACGAAATGTGAGTTTATAACCCAGCCTTCGGAAAATACTTTACTCCCTAGAGGCACAATGTACTATTTAAATTTCGCTATTGTAGAGGGCATGCATGTAGCTCGACCGATGCAGGAAATGAGACTTTCTACTTCAAAATCGCAGCAGAAAGCACGTACTTCCGACCGAGGTATCAAGAAAAATCATAAAATTTGGGGATTTGAAGATGTCCCTTCTTTTTCTAATCCGTATAATTCTGTAATTAAATTTATGAAAAGGACAACAAAAATTGCGACACCGGCGAAGTTTTACGGCTCTATTGGCAAGTTTATTTTTAATCCAATTGATAGAATAAAATCTAATTGCCAAAAGGTTTCTGCCAAAAAAGCTGACAACGCTGACTGTTTTCCATCTTGCCCTCACCATATTTCCTCTACCCGTTTCGGAGAAAATTAACGGAAATCGAACTTTTGCGATCATTCCTATCCGCTCTCACCTCTAACTCATGCTTTTGCCTTGTTCCATAAAAAATATCCATTTATGCAGGGATCTGTTAAAATTCATTGCCCACAATTTGCATAATTTACCTCATAATTCGTCACGGCGAATATTAGCTTTTTTTCTCAGATGTTGCAATGCCTCATTTACGTACTTAAATCTTAAATAAAAACTCGTGATGGTCTTGAAATATTTTTTAATGGTATGAGTTTTAGAACAGGATGCATTTGTCGCATCAGTTAGTTTAACAATCATCACCTATTTTTTACTGACAAAATTGCAATTTGAGTTTCGGTTAAGAAGAAGTTTTTTCATGTCGTCACATGCAAAGATAAATATAAATAATGTAAGTTTAGTATTTAAAATCCCGCCTAAATCATGTCGTCAGTCAGTGGCCATCCTCACTTTTGGTCGTAATTATTTGAGACTGATAGGGAAATAACGAAAAGATACGAATCTTATGAGTTATCCTCGGGCAGTTCTTCAACAATACTTGGATGAAATTATTTGTCGACATTTATCGTGTTAAATCACCGCGTAAATCACTATGTAAATGATCTGAAAATTATCATGCAAATCATCTAGTGTAATTTACGGAACTTTTCACTGAATTTTTATTTTGCAATTATCAATGTGAACATATTCGTCCATTTTCTCTTATAAATTCATCATTAGTATCAGTGTAACCTCAACTCAATTATCTCGCGCAAATCAACAGCACTTCAACATTGATTTATCGGTCCTCGAAAATTGAACTATTACCGCTGATAAACTGCAGTGCACTTGTATAGTGAATAAGTCGGAATTTTTTATAGTACATCATCTATAATTTCATTTATAATTTAGGCTCCAGCCTGCGTTTCCCTTTACGATCATCCCAACATCAACTGAACCTCACCATATTTTCAACAATTACTAGTTTTGATGGAAAATCCATTGGATTGTCTGTTGGAAACAACGGTATTCGTCGTATGAATTCTCATTGCTTTCAGTACCACTAAGTTGATAGGATTCTCCTTTGTATCACCCGATTAGTCACGCAATCAATGACTTACCTGGGACCAACGTTGTCTTTCTGTTCTAGGCTTTCCTGAGGCGCTTTTGATATCAGGACTGTCTCATTTCCATCTATAACATTACGACAGTGACACACACGTGAAGATTTGTGGACTAATGTTCTCCATGTAGCAGTGAGATTAATTCAAAATTCGTATTAAAGTGATAAAGAGTGTGTCGGGTATAAATTGTAACTTGAAAAGAGTTGAAATGTCGTCAGCTGGCGAATTCTCGACACTATCGAGTGGTGAAGCCACTGGTACCGGAGATGACTCTCTGCCAAGTTCACGAGAAGCAACTGCAGAAGCTTCTGGTTCTTCTGGTGGGTTTTTGCCACTTGGGGAGTTCATCGACAGATTCTCTTTGCCCCGAGTTGTTAGGGTTGAGGGTGGTGGTGGACGACCGATATTACTTTATAAGCAGCAGCAGAGGTCACTCAGAGTCACTGCAACTTTGCTGATGCATCGTTATCGACATGACATCAAGGTGGGACCGGAAATTGTGATACCGGAGGGTTACCCTGGTGAGTTACAATTATAATGGATTCTTGGATTTTAGATAAGATAAGATTTCTGGGTTTTGCACGTGAGAATGATGACGAGGGGTGACTAGTTTTTTTTCATGCTTGTGGGGCTATTGATTTGGCGAATAGCTTGAGATATATGACCGAGGAAAATATTTCAAATTACGTGGGGAAAAAAATTATAAAAGATCCCGGCGAATTTTCTGGACAAATCTATTGGATTCTAATTAAAATTTTCATCAGTAGTTGGACGTTTATAATAAACCATTTAATAGAATAACTCAACACAATTATATTGTGCTATTACACTTATTCTATTGGAATATTTTCGATAGAGTCCCCTCGCTTCATTTTTTTTCACGCTGTTCTTATTTTTTTGTGAAAAAAATTGAACAAAAAACTTGGAAAATTTGAGTCGAGGATTGATTGTATTATTTTTTTCTGCGTATGATACAGCGTCTTGCATAATAGCTGAAGTACAGACAATATAGGGTAAAGGAGACTTCGAAATGGATTCCGCTTGATTTTACGTGTTCGGTTTTGTATTTCTTCTGTAACTCGTTCTTACCTGCCGAAAAAATTGAAACAATTATTCAATACGAGAATAAATAAAAAGCGGGGATTCGAAATTTAGAAATTCAAAATTGTTAGCACATATTACGAATGTTCTCAGGATAAAATATGACAGAATGAACATATGACGAAGAAATGAAATAAACAATAAGACCAAAATAATGGATTACAGAGTACCCAAAGACTTTATTTCTGCCGGTTCAGGATGAACAAGTCGGCAGTTTAAAAATATTTTCGTTATCGATACAAAAATTTGAGCGGTTGCTTATAGGCATATTCAACAATGGATAAAATTTCAAATAACACAAATATAAAAAATATAATGCTAAGAAGTCTGCATGTGTCATAAAGTTGATTCGTGTTGGAATGCCTTGAAAATTGCAACATCGGTTCTTAGAATGAAAAGCTATTATAGAAAGTGGTTATTGAATTTGAGATGAATAATATTTCAAACTTTAGAATGGATAATTGAAAAAAATTAAAAAGCAATAGACAATCTGGAAGAAATTTCCACAAACCAAGACAGTAAATTCAATATCGGAGTAAAAAAACAGGCAAATGTCGGTAGAACTGAGTAATATCTAAATCTAAAAATGTCCTACCGAATTAAAATTAGTAAAAGTTAACCTTCATCATAACCAAATAGCGATAAGCTAATCTAAGAGCAGACATTTTTCATACCTTTCCACTCGTATTCTCCATACATTTTCAGGTACGAAAAATTTTATGGGCATTACTAGCACTAACTTCAATAGGAAATTGAAGAAGAATTCGAGAATTGAAGAATCCGATGATAAACTCAATTTAATATAATAACAGTGAAAACCAGTAGGTGATTACCAATGAAGTCTGGAAATCATTCAACAGCGAAGGGTTAACAGAATATTTCAATTATTCATTTATTCCAGCTTGAGGCGATCAATTACTCGAATATTTGTCGAACATTCCTTGTTATTTTACTTAACACCGTTGACCCCTAGAAAATTCAATGGTAACGCCTAAGCGTGCTATTTCGCCGCGGGTGAGCAATATCGATGCTTGCCTTATACGTTATACACATCAGCATCATAGGAGGGAATAAATTACTGTAACTTATTGGAATACGGTTGCAGGGTCACGAGGTGTCGGGATGTCGTAAAAAGGGACGATAAATAGAAAATATACGACGGCCACAACACGATGCACTGTTACGCATTGCATTTATATATGAAATCATGGTGAATGTGCATGTGCTCTATGGATTACAAGCACGCACATCGGGCATTCCGATCATTGCGAACGAGTCTACGTAGGTGCATCAATCATGCCTCTCGGTGCTGCCGCGATGATCGATCGTACGCCAGCGAAAATCCTTTATAGTAGATTCAAATCAGCCCGCCAGATCTACCGAGCATGCGCACCTACTGGTGTAACAGCGGGCTTACCCTACTGACATGTGGATCGCGATTGTTGATTTCTTGTTATCCACATATTCCGATGAATCTGGAGCATGAATTGATTGTGAATGTATGATTAAGGCCTTTCAGATATATTCCAATGAGTCGTGAGTTAAGGACTGTAGATGTAGAAGATTCGGCTACGCGTATGAACATTGATCATTGTCGCACGGTGATTTGTGTGGGAAAGTGATGATTTTAGGTAATGCGTTTTATGAAATTGAAAACGCTGCAAGTAAGGAATTATGTATGCTGAATTAAAAATGGTACCTTAAACCACGTGATGAGTATAATCTCGTGATTAAAATTTGTGAAATAATCAAAAACTTGTAGATTTAAAAAGAAATGCAATCTTAAGTTTTGAATTAAAAGAAAGGAATTTTCTGACATAAATATTTTGAATACTGCACAGTGATAGATAATTGTGTGTCAAGAGTTGAAAAATTTTTCATTAAGGATATTCGAGCGAGGAGGAAATGTCGGAGGTGAGGCGGAGGGGAATGTATGGTATTCTTGCAGAAAACCAATCCCTGAAAACAAAATTTTTACACTTTCAACTTAATAGATCACGCACGTTTTAGCAATTTCTTCCCCAAAAATATATTTTTTTCAACTGATTGAATTTTGTTCTATCGGTCCCGTGCATCAAAAAAATGTTATATCTTTTATTTTTAATAAATGGAAAAATCTAAATTGACTTGAAAAAGTGGCAACATCGTCGGTGTCTAGTTTTTTCAATCCTAGGAATTTCGATGTAGCAGATTGCCTCTATTGGAAGTTACTAGCAGTATGACGGCCATATGTGTTGTGGGCCTTTTATGTTTATTAACCTCTAAAAGTGTTGAAGT
>JAPYZN010004680.1:0-20765 GCA_030522865.1 Psyttalia lounsburyi | reverse complement strand
TTTCTGCCTCATATGATTACAGAACTCGCCTTCGGCTCGTCCTGTAACCTCATATTTGCCAGAAAAGTTCTTCACGGCCTAGTGTCAAAATGTACTATTTTCATCTCGTTGAGTGAATTAAGTTTGAAACAAAACAAAACGAGCTCGACGGAACATTGCTCATCATATTTGAATCAGTCATTGATTTAACGATGGAACTAAGTCTTATTCTATCTTCGATATCCCAGTTTTGAGCAGCCATACTGTTCCAACCTTGAACCAAGGTTTGATTATATATTGAGGACCCATGATTGAATCAATATACGATTCAACAATGGAAAGAAGCTTGATTCAAGGTTGCGTTGTCTAGCCTTGATGTCATAGCTTGTTCCAGCCTTGTTTCCATCGGCAGGGTAGCCTTTCCTACCTGAAAATAATACTTTTCCGGAAAAAATACCGTTAAAAATGGAATAATTAACATTGGCATGTCAAATAATTTTTCATTTCCGAAAAAATAAGATAAAAATGCAATTTTTATTCGTATTAATATCGAATCCCAAAAGAAGTCTATTATTTCCTATTGCCCGTGACATTCACCCCATAAAATAAAATGGCAGTTCGTTTCCATCAGTATAATGCGTCTGGGCAATCCATCAGGCGAGTACATAGATTCCATATACATCGTAGCGCCATCAACGAGGGTTAAAATATCTCCGGGTTTCACGACGCATTTGTGTGACTATCGATTGTATTTCAAAGTCGACTGTCCTTTGTATGACCCCACAAGCCGGGCACAAAACGGAGATGCTCTCCACTGTACGCGAGGAGTCTGTTGGATTGACTTCGCCATATTGAGTTTAGTTTCCATGGGCACTCAAATCATAGAATTTTCCCTCGGATAAAAGTACAAACGCGTTATACAACTCGAGAATGGCCTCCATAGAGGGGGTAACGGAGTTACAAGCTCTCTACGTGATGAAAATCCTTCCAATGGAAAACTTGTTTATAGATATTTTTTTTCCAATTGTTTGGAAAGATTCTGTTATTGCAGTGGATTTGATTAAACTTTAAAAACTTTGAAAATATTAAATTTGTCGAGAAAGAAATGCCAATTTCGTGAGCAGCATTAGGAAAATCCCCTGATTTATTTCGCATTTTCAAGAAATAATTCCATTAAAGGAGCTCTCGTTTATTTTTCCGCAAAAATTTTAACTTTCAAGGATGAAATAAAAATTCTAGGAAACTTTATTTCTATCGTAAAGCACTCAACACTGTGTTATTCTTTGTATTTGAAGTATTAGAGGAAAATTGCATGGGAAATGGCGTCATATTATTGAAGTAAACATTTTAAGAAAAAGAAAAACAATTCAAAGTTTTTAATTATGGAGAAACGCGCGTGAATTGCCCGCTGATCGAGCGGCCCGGCGCGCCCTCCCGTGCGCTCCCATTTTACAATCTTCATTCACAATAGCCCATAGATTAACTTGAATAACTGCGAAATAGAATTTAGTCCTGGGCGGATAAAACCATTGGAATCTACTTTCGACAAACCGAAACGGTAATTAAATATTGGGAGAAAATATGATTCCGAGTCTAATCGATTCTTAAAAAATTCTTCGTAGACTTCAATAATCATTCAATTTATTGAAAAGGCAGAGCTACCTCAAGAGACTATTCAAAGTAGATATCACCTCAATTCAGAATCCAAAAGCCCTCCGAACTCAACGTAATGGCTCCCCGAAGAGGAGTCTCCCCGCGACTCATTTTTTGTTTGCATTGAGACGTGACGGACAAGAAACCGACACTTTGTTGGCTACCGTTGAAAAAAGTATAACTCAAATGGAGGGATAGCAAAAAAAAAGTGGCTTTTGTAATCTCCCCGAAAGTCGAGGAGTCATTCCCGCTAACGAGTCCGTGTGTGTAACTCCACAACTCGAGTCGCCACGCCCGAGATATTTCATCGTCCACTCAAATAAATAATGTTGATGGATACAGAAATTAAAGTACAAAATCAAATGCTTTTGTCCAAGCACAAGAACTTTTCAATATTCTCTGCAAAAAGCGAAACTTCTCCGTTGAAGCCGAGAGTGGAGCGGCGAGGGGAAGCGAGGAGAACGTGAAACAGTGGATAATAGAAGAAAGAAAGAAGTGAACAAAAACCGGGAGTGAAAAAAAAACGGTAGCAATCTCGAGAGATACTGATGAAATGCCGTTGTTGTCGGAGTCGCAATGAGGAACAAAAAAAAAGTAGAGCAGAAAGAATGAAAACAACGGATAGAGGAGAAAATGAAGTGTCAGAATTACCTGTTCGGAAAAGAGCATTCGCTCCGTACATTTTCGCCTCATTTCCGCGAAAAGGCGTTCATGTACAATTGTTTATTAGTGGGAAATCAATGAGGCACTTAATGCTAACGAAAAGTGACTTTCAAAAGTGAAAAGTAACTTTTAAGTTACGATCTTAAAGGTCTTAAGAAGTGCTGTATCAAAAATATTTCCTTTTATTTCCTAAAGCCTTAATAATTCATTATTACAGAGGACTTCGCTTTTCATGTGAACTAATTTCCCCCAGAACCCCAGAAATTTCCAAAAAATCCACTCCTAAATGAACTAAACTCGTACACAAATGGAATTGGACACCTATTAAACCAACACCCATTGTATCATTCCATTCTATTGTCACGTATCCATTTATTGTTCCCAGTGTGGGCATTATAAGGTATTGTGTTAATCCCACATTGCTTACTATTCTTCGAGGGGTAGAGTGACACCTGGTAGGTGTAACGTTGCCGCCATTTTCCATTATGAGGATAATTTGATACATATCGCAGAATGAGGCTTTGTAGCACAACCCAGTGGTGAGTGAGAGGCGAATTTCATCGTGATACCGCACGTCCCCAGACAGTTTTTTTTTTGTAAGACTTCCCGGAGGGTTCCCAATGCGGGAAAAAGATAATATGTTTGGAGTTCTCGAATTTCTCGGGATCTATTTCGGTATTTTGGAGATGATCGCCTTGAGGTGTTTTCTATTTTGTCATCGGGTGTACGTGAGAATCCCCCAATTCACATATTTTTAATATAAAATACCCTATTTGCGGCTTTTACATAATTAAAAAGAGATTAATTTTTTTCGTCTCCCATATTCAAGTATTTTTATAGAATTCTAATTTGTCTTTCCCTTCCTCTTTTAGTTTGGCAATTTAATTTATTCAAAAGTGGTCAATATATATTTAAAATAGAACATATTCACAAAATGGAAATGAAAACTGTAAAAGTTGGATGAGAATCTTTAGATTCTTTGAATCTACAAAAAAATATTACGTACACGTAAAAATTGTTGTTTCATAAAATGCTCTAGAGCTCAATTGGCTTATTAGTAACCCAAAAAAAATTCCTCTGAATTAGTGGTTCACGAAATTTAAATATTTATCTGCTTAACGACCAATTTTCCGAAGTGCAATTTAGTACCGGCAAAATGAATTTGTTTTTTTTTTGTTATTTTTTTGTGCAGTGCAGGGAGTAATTTTCGAATACCATCAATCCTCCAATTTTCATAAAATTCCAAAAGGTCAGGTTCACTCCGAGACTCACCTGGCCCTCGAAATATCTCCAGTTAGAGTCAATAGCACGTGTCAAGCCAGAAGTTCCGAGTAAATGCCTGACTGTGTGGAATATACATTGGAGTATAGGGTGGCATAAGTGCTGTTAACGCGTTTCTCGTTAACAATGTAACAGGCACTGGGATAGGGGATACGTGCACAACCCCCAACAGCCAAGGGCGTGTAACTTCACAGGAAGGGAAGAGGGACCGGAGCCCCATTGACTTTGTTCATTGATTTTACGTCAATCTGCAGCGCTCTTGTGGGTCCTCCATGATGCGTTTATCATAAGCGATAAGGGTCGTATACTGGGGGACGAAAAAAAAATCGAAATCGAGTGGAGTTCGTGGGGAGCGGGGCGAGGAGATTGGGGGGGTTGGGAATAGAATGAAGAGGCGTCACACTCCTTCGGCCCAACTGTAATATGGAGTGTGGAAATAGAATAGAAATGACCCCCCATGGGAGTCGCATTAGCAACACATGGCCAGACGACAAAGCGACGTCCCCTGTGCTCTTACAACCAACCGGATCTTAGTCCATGTATACGATTACATAACGCGAAGTTACCCCTCGGTGTTCGCCCCACAATCCGCGCTCTAACGTGGGTTGGAAAGGGACTTTTGGGAGATCGACGAGGGTGACTCCGACAGGCCAACCCCTCGAGACAAATTCAGACACGCCATTTTGTATCAAATGATGGTGTAATGGTAAAAATTGATTTGGTGTTGTATTTATTGAGGATTTTTACCTGTTTCCTATTCTATTACGCTTTTTTTTTCTTTTCGGGGTTTTCCGCTTTGTTTTCTGACTTGTCGTTGATGGAGAGATTGATCCCTGATTTGTAGATCTATTCCTAATTTTCGGGGATTTCTATTCTCAATTTAAGTTTTTTTAAATATTGTGGACTCAACTATTAAAATTCAGAGACAAAATCGTTTGATTTTCAACTGTCACATAAACGTAAACATTTTCACTGTATAATGGGTGAAAAAAAGAAAAATAATAATAATAAAGCATTGTATTCAATTAAAATCTGTGATTTTTGTTAATGATCCATTCATTTTTGAAAATTACGAAGAACTCTCAAGTTCTACCAGCGAATGAGTTCCCCTCCCAAAACAATTATTGAACCGACATAATTTTTCTCATTTACTTCCCAAAAACCTAAAAATACCTATTATTACGTGTTTCTTAATTTGTCAAATCACGAAAAATGCTCTGGTCCTCCCTCTTACTCAAAATTTTTTGACGAAATTGATGAGTCTCTAACACCGGAACGAAAAACCCCCGGATCCGCCCCAGATCCTATCGAACCCCGGCAAATGGTTTCGACGATTTGACCGTGTATTTTGAGGATTCATCCCAAGATCATAATCACAAATAAATCCGTCTGGAGCATGGGTAAACACCTGTTGTGTCACTCCTTGGAGCGAGAATTTTTGACTGGACTCCTCTGGCATTAGTTTCGCATTAGGAAAACCGAGTGATTTTTCGTGTTGAATTCCCGGGGGGAGAGGCTCCGTATTTTGGATAAGAGACAGAGGTTAAATTAGTACGCGTGGTAATCCCATGGCCCGTCGGATGATGGTTCCGGCTGGACGCGATATGAATGACAGGTAGTCTGGATTAGTCCCTTGTTACGCTCTGGATTATATCGACCGAGAAATTAATCATATTTTTATCCTCGAGGGAGTAAATATCGTGAAAGTCTATCGAATCTCTCACTAATGATCATTTCAATCATAAAAATGACTAATTTCTCTTATTGTTCTTTTAATATTTAACCATGAACATTGGAATTGAAACTATCATTTAATTTGAGTAAAGACCTTTGTCTACGTTTTTAAGACATTTATGATCTCAAATTAAGACATGAATTTTAGAGTTTTAAGTGTCTTACTCGAGGATCGTTGACAATAATTAATTGGCTTTTCATTCAGACTAAAAATGTAATTAATTAGAAAACTTGTGAATTATAAAAATATCTCGTCTATCGAATGTCATATTTTAAGAGGTCTGGAAGACAATAGTTTTTATAGTGTAATTACATTTTTTTTTTAATAAAATGTGAATAACAATAACGTACAATCAATTGCTTCAAATCAGTAAAACTACCCCACGAGATTCCCACATAAGATCGTAAAAATCTAGAACATCGCAGACGTACATCCCTCGTTAATAATGAGAAAATGGTGAAACGCAACTATTGTCACGTAGAGGTAATTCAGCACGCGTTGCACCCTCTCGTCTATTAAATTGATTTTGTGCTCTCCCCATTACACAAAATGTATCCTTCATTCTCACTCGTTTAATTCAAACCAGGAGAAAAAGGCGGCTCCCCGTCCTGTGTGTCACTGGCTCTTCCAGAGTTTTAATTAGAAAAAACTAAATAATGCAAAGACTCAATGTAATTGCATTAAATTTCGCTCATCTGTTCATTACATTCAGAGAAATTACGCCTATATTTCAGGTGTGGTTGAAAAATTTTCAATTGATTTGAATAATAATTTTGGGGAAGGTATCTCCAATTATTTAATTGTCGGGATCAATTTTTTAAATTACGTTTCGACCTGAAGGGCTTATTTGATATAAACAGATAAATTTCTTCTCTTCATCACCTGAACAAATATTTCTGTTTATAATTAAGAGAGGCTTAATCTGAACCCGGAGAAAATTTTGTTTACATGTAGAAAATTAATTAGTTAGTATAAAAAATCTCTAAAAATTAACAACTGAAATCCTGAAGAAAATTTATAGATGATTAAAAATTCAGGATCAATCTCCAATCATTCCAATATATTTCTAGACAAGAGCGTTTTTTCAGATGTTCTAAATAATCTCAATTATTTATTTTATCTAAAATTCATTAAATTCGAAGAAAGCATTTTCCTAAGTATAAACATCTGTGTCTAGATTTCACAAGAAATCTTCTGAATAGAAATATTTCTCCACATGCATTACTTGCTATGGAGTCGTCTAGCTAATGACAAACTCGTCAGAAAATAATTTCGGGAGTGGTATAACGCGGGTATTTCAATCTATCCCACTTGACAGTGGGGCCTGATCATCGGGCGCACGGGTCGGATCTCCATCAGATCTGAGTACATAAGTATAGGGCCAACCACTCATTCCAAAAGAGCCATCGGGAAACAGTAGCCCGAGTAAAGCAGGACGTGACGTGACAATTTTCATCGGAACAGACAGAAAAAGCCAGGAATATATCTTGTCTGCAGTGAAGGAAGGTTTTCAGTACTCACCAAGGGCTCTAATAGTCCTGCGTCAGCAGCCAATCGGTCAAATTATCGCCTGAAAGAAGATTAAGAGGAGGGACATTACTATCTGGTGACTAGTGAAGTAAACAAGAGGCATTCGAAAGGTAAAAGTCATGTTGGACTGCTGAGAGACTAAAATTGGAATGATCCAGATGCTTTTTCTTGCTTCAGAAGACATCTGAGCTATTTTGATTAATTCAAAGCAAATTCAATTATCAGATATTTCTGGTGTAAAATTATTGATTAATATTGAGAAAGATTCAGGCTAAGATCATGATGAGTGATCAATAACTTCTGTAGAAGGACTACTTCTTATCTTTGAAAACGGCTGAGGAATTTTGGTCCATGAAGATTGATAGATAACCACGCGAAGAAAGCATTTTGAAAGCAGCCAATTATGGTCTGAAAGATGATTAAGAGGATGGGCATTAATATCTGATGAATGGTTGGAGTAAACAAGAGGCTTTTGAAAGCGAGAAGTCATGTTGGACTATTAGAAGACTAGGATTAGAAATATCCGGATGCTTCTTCGCCGTAAAAAATATCTGAGCCTTTTCGATTAATTCAAAGCCACCTTAATAGAGCCCTTAATTTTGGTGTACAATCATTAATTCATCTTAATCCAAATTAAGCGATTGGAGATTAACGTTTCATTAAGTCTTACTACAATCCCTAAGCGAAACCAGCGAAAGCGAAGTCAACCCCAGCCGTCAAAAGCTGTTTCTACAAGGAATTGGTATTACATACTTCCCAAACTCGAAAACTCTAAATTCACTACGGCAAAATATTATGCCGGACGGTACCTTATGGGGTTTTTTGCTCGCGTGGCGTTTGGCAAAGCGAGCCGAAGGCGAGGTGGCCAACCACGCGAGCAAAAAACCCCATAACGGCCGTCCGGCAATATACTATTTCTCGCTTCCGAAAACATTAAGGCCCGTCTTCACGAGATTTCTCAATTTTTTTTCCCCCTAGATTCCCAGATTTCTCTACTTTTGTTTTCCTCTCCACCAGAGTAGATTACACACGCTAGAAAGCACGAACAATTACAATTTTTCATTCAAATAAAAGGTTATAATCTCTTATTTGACGCTAATTAGGTCTCAAGCGTGTACTGAGGGTGTAGGAATAATAATTAGTGTTTTTTCCATAAGTGGAATTCGACCGCCATATTGTTTACATCGACCAAAATATCTAGGGATTTGAGGGTGTGATTATACATTGATAATTATATTCTTATCGTCATTTTACGCTGACCACATCTAATTATCGTCAAGTAAGAGATTATGATCCTTCACTTGATTGAAAAATCATAATTTTTCGTGTTGTCCAGCGTGTCTAATCTACTCTAGCGTAAAGGAAAAAAAAAGTAGAAAAATCTGGGGAATTTAGTAACAAAAATAATTAAAAAATCTCAAGAAAACGTGCCTTAAAGCAATTTTGACCAGTCACATCCGACAAAATCCCCACCAAATCTCTATCCAAATGACATTCAACAAACCATTCAATCTATTTTCCAGCAATTCCTCCCGATCCTTCTTCCCTCCAAACCCGTCCATCATTCAGAAGACATGAAGTCCGCCGACAATTGCACCATCTTCCGCAATGGACTCTAATCCGCCGCCAAGACCATCTATTTCTGTCCCAACTTTAGCACTCAGATCTCCATAAGCATCTGCAACCTAGCAAGCAGAAGGGTCACTCGATCCCGAGTTCAGCGCGTGAATCTTCCATTGATCACGCGCTAAATATAGAGCTATCACACTGACATTATTTCGAGTTGATCGAGACGAAGATGTCAGCTGAATGCCGAAGATCAGATTATTAAATAATATATTAGGCTGTCAAATGAATTAGTTCGTATTCGTTCCGAAAATAGTGGAGATGTCCTTCAGTAATGAGTACCCTTCACAAACTCATGAAATAATCATAAAAATGTATTTCACATACAACTGCAACAGAGAGACATCGTGTGGTATTTCAAAGGTCTACTTAACATTCAGTGTCACGTAGCGCCCACCCCCCCCCCCCCCCCCCCCCCCCCCCCCCCCCCCCCCCCCCCCCCCCCCCCCCCCCCCCCCCCCCCCTCCCCCCCCCCCCCCCCCCCCCCCCCCCCCCGGACGCCCCACGTCCCTCCGCCCTTCGCCCTTCGCTATTCTGCTCTGTAACCATAGCTCTCATTCCGCCCATGCTATATTCCCTACGGGTATTTCACAGCATTCATTTGTTCCCCCGGGTGGCCAGAATACCCTCTCAAGTACTGTGCGTGTCTTTTGTTTCGTGAAATAGTGAATTCTGATTGGACCGTTCGCAGCATCATGCCGGCCATGACAGCCTTTTCTCAGGGAATGTATATCGGGCCAATAGAATACTCGAGGGCGTTACTGGGGCGGGGATTTCACCAGCATTTCAAGCGGATTTTCATGATTGTTATTATGGAGATTGTTGTTATGATTTACGGTGCTGGGTAAGTGGTGGCTGTGAGCCGTCTGCTGGTAAGGTAGAAATTATATTGAATGGAGAGTTGAGGGTTGAGGGATGAGGCGACAGAGGGCGCTAAGATACTGCTGGAGAGAATTCGAAGTTTATAATTCATTTATCCGATGCAAAATACATTCTATATGAATTATCCAATATTTTTGTAATTGTGTCGGCATTTATTTGTGGATAAGTCGAAAGCGAATTTATGATTAGGTATTCAATACTCTAGAGTCGATAAAACGGATTTTCAATCATTTGCCATCAAATAAATAATTTTAAAAAACAGTTCTCAAAATTTATTGATTTTAGTGACGAATGGGAATTCTTTAGGCTACAAAAATAACTATTTTTTTCAAAAACATGAATAAAGATTGAGACGAATTTGATAGAAAAGTGAAAACAAGAAATATTGTATTACGAATAAACTGCCTGAATATGTAATTAATTCCGGAATGCAATGGCTGTATTGCCATCGATAGTAATGCCCTCCTTGAAATATTTTCACATTAACTTGGGTGGTAAAACCGGGTCAAAGGTTTTAATATCCTGCAGTCTATGCGCTCACTTAGCCAGCGATAATTCGTATTAATGAGGCGAAATTGGCGGCCCTTGGATACAATAACACATGTATCAAAAGTACATTCCCCAATTAGGGCACCACCGATGATACCCAGAATCATTCGACGATATTATCAAGTATTTTAACCAATCCGAGACGATTGGTGGCGGGGGGCGGGAATAGAACTCTGAAGGATTCCATTTACCTCAGCGGCACGCGTTCAAAGTGCATTTATATTGTCATTTGCCAAGCGGCGCATTCAGCGTAAATAAGAGGCTTCAGTGTACACACAAGCGGTGCTCGGCAAATGGCACTCATTTGTACACGATAAGAATCGTATTTTGCGGGGAATAAAAAGAAGAGGCGAATTGCGGAAATAAAAAAGAACACAAAAACGGATACTAGACGGTGTGAGAGAGGGTTGCCTAACGACCATCGATGCTACTGCGTGATATCTCTTGTCACAGATCCGTCAGTGATATTGCGAGAATGGTTTCAGCGATGGGTAGAATTAAAAATGTATTACGCATGCGGTGTCATTCACTCAAAACATTAATCCCCTCTTTCCTACTGAGAACCGGCTTTGATCTATTTACCGATTTTTAACTCGAACTAGCAGCTATTAATTGTAATTGTGGATTCGAATTCCGGTATAGTACGCATTTTTTTCAATAAAAATTTCTAGTAAATTTAATATTGAGAATCTATTCCAAATCCTACCCAATAATATCCTGTGACGTCACAAAAATCTGCAGCGTTTTATAAAAGTCCCTTCTTTGATGGAAAAAGCGAGTTCTGACTGCGGAAATCAAATGTGAAATTGCCACAATTTTACCAAATTTCTCGACGGAACGAATCATTTTTAATCAATTATTTAAATTTCTACTCGTAGATAATAAAATAGTACATTCCGATACGATTTCGGAAAGTATTTTTGGGTGGGGGAGATTTATCGCACGAGTCGATGACGAGTCTAAAAAACTTTTGCTGCGGGTCTCGAGCAGTATTTTTTGAGGCAATGTCTGGGGAGTGGCATTTGGTGCACGTGGAGTCTGCGTAAAATCTCACTTTACATACAGTGTGTCGAAATCGTATATTTCGTAACAAGTGATAAAACCCACTTTTTTCACCAGTTACGAACATAATGTGTCGAAAAAGCACTTCGCTTCGCGTCGAGTGACTGAAAAGTTACTTTTCCGACACAGTGTGATGAAATAGTATATTTCGTTAACAAGTGAAAAAAAATGGTTTTTGCCGAGTGGGAGGTTCTATGCCAGGCCTTCGGCTCGTGATATAATCCCACGAGTCAAAAACCACTTTTTTCACGAGTTACGAACATAATTTTTCATCTCAATGTGTCGGAAAAGTAACTTTTCAGGCACTTTCCGCTTCGCGTCGAGTGACTGAAAAGTACTTTTTCGACACAGCGAGATGAAAAAATGACCAAATTATTTGCGTATATAACAATAATTATTTCCACATTAATTAAAAATACTGAGGTATTCATATTTTTTCGGAGTAAAGAAAAATACTGAGGTATTCATATTTTTTCGGAGTAAAGTGTGAAAATCGACGTTTTCTCCTCCATTTTATTCTCCAATTCTATCTCAAATTTTAGGAAATTTGAATGACGCGCAAAATTTGATCGCTAAAGACCAAAAAATCCCGTGATTTCAAATGACCCGTGATTTATCACCGCCAATGGGTCATTGAACTCCGCCAGAGGGAGAAATTATTGGGTCCCTCTCGAAAGTGTCAGCCGGCAAATTGGCGGGCCGTGGTCGGTGCATAAAAGAATCTGAAAAATAACCGACTGAACGAGTCAGCAGCACCGACCACGTCGAATAAACATGCCAAGTTCGGGCAATTCAGAATATTAGAAGTTACCATTGAGGGGGATAAAGAAGCATTCGTCCTGTCACGAGGGTGTGAGCTACGATGATGACGTTCGACCGCAGGAATAGCATTGGTGCGACTCGAAACCACAGATAGCTGATGAGATGGGAATATTGTGTTATTGGAAAATGCCGCATGATTTTTAAATACCATTTTTTTGCCTTTTTATTGTGAAGAAGTAACGCTCGCATTGCACAGTAGAGGAGAACAATTAGCGTCTTCAAAGCGTCTTAATTTATGATACCAGACATTTAAAATATCTTAAATTTGATTTTTAATTTCCATTTTTCTATTTCCAGATCCTTTTTGGTTATATTTCGCATTCCATATTCCGCCTGATCGAGTATTCCATTCATCAAAATTGCAATCACGTAGAGACCGAAGAAAATATGACAAGTGAATATTCCTCGGAGTCTAATTTTCAATGTACCAGAGGAGCCAGTTACGTGAAATCTTGCCGGGTAAGGGGTCTCGATGGGAGTTATTGGTGTCCAATTTAAATAATCTTTCTCGACTTTGGAGTAAGGGTGGGCACCCTGTAATCTCGGACACGTGTTGTAATGGGGTTTAGCTGTCTCGGTCCTCCCCTCTAAATCCAAATTTTCTTCAATTCCATTAGTTCTCATGGAATAATTGAACTAAAATTGGCAGGTTCTGTTGATATTTTTAAATAACGAACGAGGAATCGATCGAGAAATTTGTGGAACTTGTATTCGCTGAAAATATCAAAGTTTACTGTTTATTTTGCAATAAAAGATGTAGATTTTCGAACATGAGAAACAATAAAATCGAAGAGTCTTTACTAAATTTCAATTAATTAATTGTTTAAAAAAATCACCAGGTTTTATTGTTTTCCACCCACAGCTAAACTATACCAAAATCATCGACTCTTGTAGAAACCAATGAAGATAGTAAACTCTCCACTCAACAAACATGATCTGATTACCATTTTTATTTGTTTCGTACGCTCACACCCACGAGGTACCTCAATTCCGTGGTGCCACGACCGAAACCAACAGAATTTTCCCTTCACATATGACGCACCGGGTTCGCGTCAGATCGATCATGAGTTCGAGAGGAGATATCCTGCTGTGATACAGCACACTATAGCCGCACAATAACGTCGTATGCTGGCCCACGAGCACTCCATATTCCGTCTCTCTCGGGGGCTCGTACATCTGATATTATAATAAAACATTATCTGTCACGGGCCATTCTAGTGTCGGGGATGTGATGACTCTATCGGATGACGCCCCTCCGAATACATCTGGGATGAGACGAGTTTAAACGACCTTGATAGAGCCATGAGTAATCCATCAGAATGTGGTCTGAGGGCATCTTTAAACTGGAGATCATATTAACATAATTATATTACTTCTCGGGGGCTGGTAATTATCGCGCAATAAAAAAAATGCAATTTCAATTGACAATTCTTATTTACTTCGAAGACTTTTTCTTAAAAATATTTTTCAATCGTTTATTTATTTTTTATTCTTCAAGTTTGTCCTTCCGTGATATTTCATGAATATTTAAAATGAACCCTTGCATAAAAAAAATTGAAAGCAAGTGTGAGTCGAATGCGAAATTGTCCATGAGTTTTTTTATTAACCGCAAGTGTTAATATTCACCTAAAAAAATATATATCGAGGCTGAGCAATGAAAAGATCGATCTGAATCTCTCAATCAAAAGGGAACCCGCAGGACAGGAAATACCGAAAATAAACATAATCGTAAGTACAATATCGCGTGTTTCAATTATTGCCGGTCAGGGCCCCTCTGAGAATGAAGAGACGGAGAGGGAGGAAATTGACGAAAAAAAAGAGAAGAAACAGTCGCGCGAGCGGCAAACTTATATACACATATACAGTTTTTGTTTCGTCGGTACGCGAGGAATCGCTTCATCATAATCGGTCATCCAACCATTTTTCCCTTTCATACGGCATATACCGATGGGTTTGAGAGGTACGGACCCCCTGGTGGGCTGATGCGACGCGGGACGCCCTGGTTATATATATCTTTGCATCGAGGAATACCTCGCTGACAGCCCGAGGAATTTGATAACGCGATTAACCTCGTTAAAGCGTCCGATCTCGTGTTAACGCTTCGGTACATCATCCATTGTTTTCTCTCAAAACAATATTCATCGCGGGAAATCAAATGCATTGTAGAGGAAATTAAAAAAAAAATAGAATTTTATCGATAATTTTATCATTCTCGCGAAAACGATATTAAAATGCATTTAAGGGGGTCTTCTATTCGCGAGGCCTCGATGGATTTTGATAGGTTTTTTTTCAAAAATCTTGCGGTCACCTAAACCTTAATTACATTAACATAGCCAACCGAACTATGATTCTAAAGAATATTACTTTTTTGATTACAGATTACCTGTTTGCCTAAACCATGACTCGAGCGCTTGCAACGTCAATGTAATCAATGCCGTTTTTGCGGTCACAGGCTTTGTTGTTCCAAATTAAAAATTTGATTTCAAAATTCGAGAGATGTATCTTCAAAATATAAAAAAAAATATAAAAATCCGTTGGGTAGATCCCACGCAATTAATTCCCAAAGTAATTGCATCCGATTTCAAACATCGAGAGTAGACGACCTCCTTAATTGTAAACATTGAAAAATTCTCAAACTTCGCAAAATTGTAATTAATTTCAGATTCAAGAATATTTTCACCTAATTTTTTCCGAATTTTATTAATTTTCACAGAATAATTCAAATGTGTTGGAGGCATAATCGGCATCAGATGCGTAATTGGAAGGTCTCGGAGTCGAATCCCGGTCTGGACCAGCCGTTTTTCCAGTAAAATTTTTTCGTATATTTCATATTAAGACTTATCCTGGGTCCTATCCTACCTCGGCCGTGAAATTTTGAGTTTTCAATTGAAAATTGCTTGAAATTGTATTCAAATCATTAGGAGTGGAATTTTTTTTTCTCGATATTTAATTGAGTAATAAAAAATCACAAATCACAACAAAAAAAAATCGCCATAAAAATATCTACAACTTCAACAAACCCGATAGGTGCCCCCGCAATTTCTCTTTTCTGATTCCCTATTTGCGTTTCGAATCCTCGAAAAACTCACTCCCGAGGGTGAGAGACGAGCCCGTGGCCTCATTACCAAAGCAAATATTTTATAGTCACTGCGGGACCGTGACGAGAGACTATATACGATCCTCTCTGAGAATAAACAAAAAAACCTGCATTGGAATGGAAGACGAACAGATTCCGGGGAATAGACGTTCAACCAAGAGAGAGAGAGAAAGAGAGAGAGGGGAGGGGGGAGACAGAGAGAGATTAGGGGATGAGTTGGGAAGAAGTGGGGGAATGTAGGCGACGAAGGTAGCCGATAGATAGTAAAAAGAACGAGAAATAAAGCTCTGAGCTTCCTCTTTCCTGTCTCCAAACTCGCTCCTCTTCTCGTTGCCACCTCTTTCTCTCTCTCTCTCTCTCTCCATCAACAGGGCGGTGTGCGGCGGGGGGGAAGGTGGGGGGGCAATAGGAGGGGGTATGAGAGAACGGATGGTAGGAGTTAAAAAATAAAAGGAATGCGCCTTTTCACTGCCTCTGCGATTTACCTTTCAACTCGCTTGTTTTATATCTCCCCCCACCCGACGAACCCCCTCCCCCTTTCCCCGTGATCCCACTCGCAGAACATGTTCAAAGATGCGCATGCGTGGGGGTGAGGAAGGTGAGACGATCGGTCCTCGGTGAAAAATTAGATTTCTTCGGTTCTATACCCCACTCGAGAGAGGATTTCTCTTTATTTTCACTCACTTTTCTTTTGAGGTGCATGGAGGGAGGGGACGGGGGGGGGGTGGCCACGAGGGCTGATAGGGGGCTTGATATAAGGTAACACGGGGTTTATTGAATTTTAACGCAAATAAATAAGGGAGGATTAAATTTTTCTCTTTTTGCCGTGAGGGGGGAAGGGGGATATTTTAAGGTCGAGGGGATTAAATGAGCACTCGGTGAGGAAACTAATTATTGAGTTAGGGGAAATTAAAAGGTTGCGTGGGTAGAGGTTTCTCTCAGTTGGAATTTTTTTTTCTTTTGAAAATGTCGTTGTAGGTAAAGTTCATTGTAACGTGTAAACCGGGGATTTTGGGGAAAGATTTTTTAATGGAAAATTGTTAATTAGTTTTTATGAAGAATTAATACAGAATTTTATCGGTTACAGACTCGCGTTGATTTGGGCGAAAAAATTATAAATTTTCAGGTTTTATTGAATTTTTAATGAGATGTAGAGATGTAGACCTCGAATTTGAAGCAGTAGATAGACGAGATTTCCTCAATCTATTGGAATTTTTAATGAAATATTAATATTCAGGATCCAATTACTTAATTTTCACTGGTCCTAAAAAAAATCGAGAGGATAGTTTGCTCATTATTTTTTCAGGCAATTCTCAGTTATCAATGACGAAATTCTTAGAAAATTTTCACATAATTTGAAACATGATAAAAATTGGCAAAGATTGCGCCAAAAATTGCAGATAAAATTTTTTTCCGTCGCAATAAACAATTCCCATTGTCCACACCATCGACATATGGAAATTGATGGCGTTGATCTCAGTAGTCCCTGCAATAGCTGGTGTATCCTTTGTAGATACGATTGAATCGTCAATTTGTCTAGCATTATCGCAGACGGAAAAGGCGCAATGGCACGTGGCAGTAGTCGTGTGGGTTCTTGGCAATGGGGAAAGGAATTGCAAATCGAGGTGGAGAGAATAGGCAGGGTTGGGGAGTGACGGGGGGGACAGATGAAGGAGTGTGGAGGACCGAACAGACGTCTCCAAAGGATTTCGTGTATTTAGGATAACAAGCTGAGCATGGCGCTTCGGGTCGCCTCCAACCGGGTTTATATATCTTCCATAATTTCGTCTTTTCCAGGGGTATTGGTATGCAGAGCCTCTGGAGAAACTCCTTTATATTGACATATCGCAGTACGTGATCCAAATACATGGGACATTATACCGAATTTGGAACAAAAGTCTCTTGGACCATGGTTAACGGCAAATCGTTTGGAAATAAAGGACACTGGGTAATTGGGTGGAAAGAGGCAAACTGGATAAGTCGTGCGATGAGATGAAGTACAACGATAATGGGAATTTTAGAATGTGGACGAAGGATTGGGAGACCTCGAATTATTAAAGAATTGAAATTTTGAATTAATTCTATTGATCTCTCGATGATGAGGGAATGTCCTTCGGCTCTTTCGGTTTTATCCATATTGTGAAATCAGAATTTAGATGTCAAAGAAGGCTTTCAAATATTTTTTTATATTTTAAATAAAAGTGTAAGATGTAAACTTGACATTTCGCATACAATAAATTCCGCAAATACCTCAGGAATAAATAATATCACTTCTATTTATTACAGGCAAGTAATATTACGGCACTTGTCATTACACAAATTCATCATGGGCATAATTAACTACAGCATTATTCATTATATGAACAATTCATTACAGTTTTATTCATTTCGTGGACCATTTATTATAGTTTTGGTCCCGGGTTTGATTCCCGGTTGGAAAATATATGAAATTTTTCTTCAGTTATTTGTGGACTAGATATATTGAGAAGTAATTCCCACCTATCCAAAATCCTTTCTATTCAATAATTCCACTGTCCTCCGATAAAAAATGTGGAACACATTCCCCGTCCCCAATTTCAAACTGTTGAACAAATGTGGAAAGCATTTGGAATTGCATTTTGGTTTTGTTATTCTGCTGTACTTTCGGAATTCTAAAGGGTTTTTGAGTTATCCTATAATTAATTTGTGGTGTAATCTAATAAAACTGTAACGAATTGTGTTGTAATATATTTTTGGTGTAATTAAATTATAAGAATTATTCATTGAAATTACATGTGCCGTAATGAAAGTGGTGTAATTAAATGTACCGTAATATATAGAGGTACAATCTGAATAAATTCTATCAAAATAAACTTATTCCATCGGTCCACGTCAATCGAGAAATTAAAAAAAAAAACCCTAAACATTGAAAAATTAATTTTTCAAAAAACAACATCCTATATTCTCAAAAGAAAATCCCGAGACAACAGCCAATAAACCCCAATATTTTATTGCCCCCGAAATAGCTTCCGGCGATAATAATGCCGAGTGTGTACCTCAGCAAGATAGATATCCGTTTCAAATATTCACGCCCTTTTCGCGCCGTACCATATGAATTGATGCGTTTAGGAACCCTTTAATGGGCGGACAGTTACACCAACGGGTCTCGCATAAATATCAAACCGGGAGAAATAAAAACGAGATATGCGAGAAGTGGTATTACAGCACTCGCTGCTGGCCACATGCCGCCACTACACGTGTCACTGGGGCCCATTTGAAATTATTATCTCGCTGCTGGCCACATGCCGCCACTACACGTGTCACTGGGGCCCATTTGAAATTATTATTTCATTAATTCCAAGTTTTTCACGAGCTCTGAATTTTTTTTCCCGCCTCTCGTCGTCGGGTGTTTGGGCATTTTGTAATTGTCAATGACTCGGCATTTCATTGAAAATGAAAACAGTTGCACCATAAAGGTATAATAATCCGCCCCTCCCCTTTCCCGACGTATTTACGTATCCAGTTGTGACAGGCACTTCCGCTTCCGTCGAGCTCTCTTGACTCCGCTCGGTTTTTCATATCCACGTTATGTGACATGTGTTTACATCGTCCTGTCACTAGAGGCGCCTGTCCCATTTGTGACTCGACCATTTAATTTTTTTTTTCAATTTGAAAGTCACAAAAATGCCAGAATATATCGAGAGTATATTCCGTCTCCCCCGGGGATGATGGATGACTCGATTTCGTCGGTGAAAGGCATCCCATCATCGAGCCATCAATAAAGTTAATAGATTTTGGTCCAGGTGATTCCGGACGTGTCAAAGCACGAGAGAACACCCACTTCGGTGCAGCAATTTGCCACGTGCCCGGATTCACATCATTTGGCCTAATTATTTCACTCACGAGGATACGAGTCCTCCGACACTCTGAAGCGACTGGATTCATTTTTTTTCAACAGATGTTGATCAATTGTTGACGTAATGAAACGTCGTTTTGGTCAGTAGAGTTGGGGGGGGAGTTATTTATTTACGTAGAATACGCTTGAATGAATGGGGGTCATTTACAAATAAGGAGATAGTAGTTATTAATTAGAATATCTTTAAATAATAGAGCATTTTTTACAAAAAATGCCTAGAAATTTGTATTACAGTACATTTTCACTGAAATATCAAAATCATTAACCTCATTACCAATTCAATATTAAAACTGTAAATGCCAGTTCAATTATTCTCTGAAAATTGCCATGAAATCGACAACAAAAATTAATGATGCACCTATTACGTGGAGTTATTTTCCATTAAACAGCAATTTTCCCGATGGAAAATAATAATCTGAAAAATTCAGATGATATGCCCTCCGGCAATTTGTTATCAGTCGGCAAATCGATACTTGCCAGCACGTAATATTCCCTCCCACTCGCATGGGTGTACACACAAGGTATTAGTACAACCACGGATACAAATCAAGCTGGCGCGATCAGCGGCAATTACTGCGCTTGTGTAATAACTGAGCAGGGAGCCAGAGCGTTGTAATATATCCCAGCCACCCCGCGCTGGCATTGCCCAGAAAAAAAATTCTCTTTCCCTCTTAACATTTCTTCCTCTCTCACTTCGGGAGGATACTAAAATTCTTTTACACTCTATATCACTGAACTGTTTCACTGATATGATCGAGGCTGCCGTTCCTCGCGGTTTCAGACACTCGTCCCGGCCACCCCCACGAGTTATTTACGATCGATAATTAGTGGTATCTATCGCTGCCGGCGCCAACCTCTGACGCCCATGTAGATTGCGATATACATGAGTTTCGTGGTCAGGTATGATGTGCGTTTATAATTGTTTATTTTTATTTTTATATTTTTTTATGACGCACCCCATTGTATTTTGGAATTTTCGGTTATTTCTGGACATTTTTAGAGTAAATGAATAATTCTATTTTTTAATCGTCTTCTCGCGGTTTCTAAGTGCCTAGATATATATAAAATTTCCCGACGAATCGAATGCCGTTGGATTCTGAACGCTAGCTCCAATAGTTTACGAGAAAGCCTTGATGATTGCGAATAAATTTATTTGGAAAATCGTTGATCAATTTCTGAGTTACGAATATTTTTGAAAGTTCAACATTCTAATCCACATTTCTCCACACTATTTTCCCTCTTGTTTCCCATACATCCTAAGGAATCATTTACTCCCCAAAAAAAATAAAACCCCCCGGAAAATATTAAAAGCCCGCGGTGTGGGTTTGATGGGTCCATGCAGAACGAGGAACGAGAGACTATGAACGGTGCCATCCAGGCCTTGTGATTACGCTTTGCAGTTGCAGAGGAAGAGGAGGGGTGGGGGTGCCCCATAGCCTCTCATTAGTGCTCGCGTGGCGTGCACAAAATAAGGGTGTATCGTCACCCATGGAAATTGTAAGTGTCGTGAGATCAAAGGGTACAGGCGTAACGCGATATCAGACGCGCTTACACTAACCCGATAGGCAGTTCTCATTCTCAGCGAGAGACCAGTAGCTCTTGGAGCACCCCCCCGTGCCGTGAACTGTGTGAGACGTTGAGCGTCTAGACGCAGAACTCCACGTCTTCAATGGAAGCCCAAAGTGAGGTTGTGCGGTGTCACTCGCAGGTGTTAACCCAGGGCTAAACGTCGTTTTTGTTCGTTTGAAAATTAAGGGATTTATTGATTCAACAGCGGGTGGATCTGGTGGCCTCCAAATTCTGTTCAGTCTATCTGGGGCTAAATCGGTTTTACATCCGGTGACTTATCAGAATTTCTAGTTCAAGGCTCAGTCAGTTCCTGAACAGGGGTTCTGCACGGAGAGAAAAGTCCAAGAAAAATTACTGTGCCAAGCACTAGAATCGAGGTGCAAAATGCCAGAATACTGGAATGTGCTTTATTCGCACATAAA
>JAPYZN010004675.1:0-12286 GCA_030522865.1 Psyttalia lounsburyi | reverse complement strand
TTTGGAGTTGGTATAGCGTAACATTACCGGGATTTTTCCTAGGGGCGGGAGTTTCGCGACACAATTACAAAGGTAATTCATCCAAACAAAACAAAAAAAATAACAGAAATATTCCAAATCTTCCAAATTCCAAATGTTAGAGAAAAAGGGAAAATAGGAAATCACTTGCAAGGGGTAAAAGAATAGGTACTCACGGCCACTGAAATCCTTAGATTTCCATCCTTCCTCTCGTCCTGGTAATTTTCCTTCCAGAATTCCTCTTTTCTATCCTCTCCAAGATAAGTCGTCTGTCCTCTCCGTTCCACAGCTTTTTTCTCTCTGCACAGGTCCTGAATTCTTATCTCGAGTATTCATCACCATTTTCTCCGTATTATCATTTCTCAACTTGATAATTGACACGTTCACCCTGGGGGATGGTCAACGAGTAGCTTGTGTAACGAAGTGGGCCATATCCTATTCTCCTTTGCTGATTTTCGCAGGTGGTTTGGGTGTCGTCGGGAAATTCATTCTCCCCTTGTGTGGGGGGGGGGGGGGGGGGGGGGGGGGGGGGGGGGGGGGGGGGGGGGGGGGGGGCCCCGTAGGCAGTCTACCGATAAAGAAGCTGTGGACGTAACGCATTAACGGGTTGACGTAACGCGTGAAGTAACTGGGTTGGCCGGCATCCTTCCGTCCAACGCAGAGTGGAGATGATCCCAGTGAGCCGTAAGTTAACCAGTGAGGAGAAAGGGGAGGCAAATATTTGGGATTGGGACTACCAAAGGCGGCGTAACTATGGTTAAATAATTTTAGTGGGCATCTGGGGAGGAATACAAAAATTGTCTCGTCACACACGGTACAAGGGAATCTCAACTTGCTGAAAGACCTTTTTAAATCCGTATGAGAACAAAACAATGAATCCAGAATAAGAGAATATTTTCTTATACCAAGTAAATCGTCTTCATTAAACGTTGTTGTCTTCTCTCAGTACAGTTAATGGCATAAAATCTTACGTAGACAATTCTATAATTATGGCAATACAATAAATTTCGTGAATTTTGACAATGCCCAAATTTTAAAGGTTCATCGGGATTACAAGGTTGTCTTACCTCAACTATAATCACATCATATAATCCCTTCTTCGCGTGTATCACTTCCTGCATATTGGGATGACCCAACAAATCACAAATGTTTGTCCCAAGATATTTTGCGAAATTCGTGACCGGTAAATTGCTCATTTCAATGGTATCAGCGTAACTTATATTATTGAGACCTATGCTGGGTGGGTCCAAGTTGATAACAATATCCCGATAATTAGGTATCGGTGTTTTCACGGGAAACATTCCAATCACGTCAACTTGATGTCGTCGCAACGCCAATTCTTTCATAAGTCTTCCAAACATTTGGAAGTGACTGTTTGCCCCCGACGGAAATACTCCAAGGATTCTAAGCGAATTATATTGATAACTTTGGAAACCTAATGTGAGTAGAAATAGAACATTGCTGAGTAATTTTCTCATGATAATTAGCAAACTATTGTTTAATACTCAGAAAAAACAAGTGTACTAATATGTTCACTGACGAATAGTCTTGGTTTATGAGAGAATTGTTAACAGAATTTCAAGGCATTTTTTTTTAGTCGTTATCGTCACTTGACAATTCACTTTTATCAATCGCTGACTGGCATAATGGTAATAGATACAAGATATGTTCATGTCACTTGTAGACCTTCTGGATAATAAGCCGTTCACAGATAATTTACCTGTAAACTGATGAATCAATTAATCGAAGCAATAAAGACAATACTAAATTTTATTATCATATTGACATAATTTACATAAAGTAAAATGACATACATCATGACGACGCTCTCATTCAAGGACCGAGAAGTGTAAAATAATTTAAACAAGAAGAGAATGAAAACAGAGAGGATAGAGCACTAATCAGTAATCATCAGATGATTGAGTATTTACAAGGATTGATTTTCTCTCAAACGTTGATACTTCGAGAAGAGTTTTTTTTTCTTTTTTAAACAAATCTAATCTTTAATGAGATACAGACGTTAAGAACTTATCAACTAAAAGTCGAAGAAGAAAATTATCACTTATAGTGTTTTCACTTTGAAAGGCGGAAAGGTCGGAATGATTGCTTAGCGAAGTGGAACACAAGCATCATCAGCTGCTTCTTACAATTGTGAGTGTCAAACTCTTGAGTTCAGCCCAATAGATTAGCCTCGGCGATTCCACCTAGAGCCAAGCTGTTCCAAGCTGTTGAACGAATTAATCAATCAGAGGATGCGTCATTGTTCTCAGTATCCAGTATAATCGTGCCAAGGAGTCCTAGACGGCTTGTACTGGCTTCCCCCATGAACAGTTTCAGGAGTTCTGTAGTATTGCACAGATCCAGACCTCTCATTATTCCCAGGAATCCTCGCTAGTGGAACAAACTGAGGACTGGGAATGAAGCTCTTCGGACTCTGCTGAGGTTGTGGATTATAAGGCCTCGAAATCTTGTAATTATTTTCCGAAGACTGAATAACCGGATCACGATTCAACTGACGATGAAGTGGCAGGACAAAACCACTGGGTAAATTCGACTCTTGATTGAAGGACGGAGTGAGGGCTTCATTGAGAGTGACGTCATATTCACTTTCAGGAATATCCTGAAGCTGATGAGATACTTCATTGATTCTATGCTTGCCTCCAGGTCCACTTGGTCCAGTGACGTCAACCCTATTCGCTTCAGTTGTATGAGTAGACCCATAAGAGTTAGAGTTCTCCGTATGCCCCCGATGAATTTCCTCTCCATTCCAAGGTACTGCAGGTTTCCTCTCGCTCTCGTCCTCGTCAGGCCTCCTCTGGACTCCATTAAATCCTGCATTGTCTACCTGAATTGCATCACTTTCTCTGGTAACCTCAACAGGTCTTCTTACAACAGTTCTCTCGAAGTCAGGCCTCTTTTGCTGGGAGTCCGTCTGGACCGCTTTGTAAGCATCATAAACTCGCTTGTCATCCGCCCCTTGATTGCGTTGATCATCCACTAGTTTATCAGGTTTTCGTCGCTCCTGATGTTCCGGAGTCTGATTCACCTCCTTTCGGATTTCTGGCGCCTTTCCACCTACAGGATACAGTCCTCTAGGATTTGGATTCCCTCCGCGAGAGGGTAGGAACGGTCGCTTTACTATTCTCACAGCAGTTCTAGGTGGTGGTGGTGATGGTGGATACTCTGGCTCGTCGTAGTATTCGTCATATTCCTCACCTTTGCCAGATGGCTTTGCTTGTTGACGATCAGACGACGGTTTCTCAGGTTTCGATGAACCCGATCTTGTGTAGTCATTGTCAATCAGATGCTTCTCAGGCTCCTCAGAGGGTCGCGATTCCGGTTGTTGGGTCGTTGTTGTGGATGTCGTTGTCGTCGTACTTGATGTGGTTGTTTCTCCTTGCTTGTAAGGTTTCCTAGATTCTTTAATCTCGTCCAATATATCTTTATCTCTTCCCAGCGTCACGCGATCTTTCTTCTCGTCTCTATCCAGCGGACGTCGAGCCGCTGGTTTCAATTCTCTTTCTGGCAATCTATCTTTGGATCTGTCCAAAGCTCGATCTCTGCTGCGCTCGTAGTATCTGTCCCTCGGGCGCTCTTGGTGCTTCCTCGGTCTGATGTCGTCGTCCTCGTCGCGGTATCGAGTTCTTTCCATTGACAAAACAGAAATTTCGAAGTCATTTGATTTTGATCTAATTAGGTGGCTAAGCATGATTGAATCGCGATGTGTCTTGGTGTTTGTCCCGATGTGAAATGGATTAGCTGATTTCGCTTTCTCTGTGTTTTTTTTGTGTGTACGTTACCTTACCTGAAGGGTCGATCGCGTTCTCGGTCACGCATGTCCCTCGGTGCGTCGTAGAATGTTCGCTCCCGCTCTCTGTAGGGTCTTCTTGGTCGCATCGGTCGTCTTGGCCGGATGTCCTCTAGCTCGTCGTCGTAGTAATCGTCATCAACGAGAGGTGCTTCGGTCGGTCGCTTTCGCGCTTCGCCTGATTTACATGATTACAGCCAATTAAATCGCGATTTAGGCAGTTTTTTTTTATTTCAAGGAACATACGAGCATAGTTACCAGCGGATGGTTGAACCGATGTCGCTTTGTATGCGAATCTGTCTTGTTCAGAGAGTGGTACAGGTCTTCGGATCTTGGGTGGTGCTCGCGGGCGAGCATAGACGGAGGCAGCTGGAGCCGCTGGTTTTACCAGACTGTCTGCAGAAGACGGTCCAGTTGGTGCTGTTGACGGATCTTCATCGTAATCGTTTTTGATGAGACTGGAAAAGTAACAAATATGGGTTATTTCGAGGAGGTTGGAACTTCTGAAGGCATGGTGTCACATGCCCCGGAAATGAATACTGAGAAAAAAATATAATTTTGCTCATTAAATATTCTTTGCCCAAGTGCTTAAAGGTATGTATGTAAATTTCTGCCATTAGGTTGTCTAAAGAATATTTGATGGACTCAATTATATTTTTATTCTCAGAGAATTAACACCCACAAGTGGAATTAATTAAGTCCGGGGAATCATCGAAATTGATGAAATCTCAGGATTTCAAAATGAGAAGTTGTTTCTTAAAGTCATAATTTGATCATTTGCAGTCCATAAAATCATGGGAAATCAACTAAATCACTGTAGGTATGTGACTAACGCCCAAATTACACTTTAACTCGACAAACCAACATAATGACTACTATTTCTTTTCGTGGTAAAACTTTAAAGAGTAGATAATTTTATGGTTCATATGTCCGCATCGAAAAAATAAGAGATATAGGAGACTTGTATTTCTGGTATAGTATTGCAATGCGCGTGGAATTAATAAAAATACTTTTATTAAAAAGAAAGTTTACAAAATCCGGGAAATCATAAAAAGATACGTCTAACATCGGAAAGTAAAAAATGAATGAATGATTTAAGGAAGACAAAAGGGGAGTGGTAACTTCAGAGGAGACATGAAAGGGAGACAAAGAATATAGAGTTAAAAGAAAGGAAAAATATTATATTTCGTAACAGTACAAACAGGCTCAAGGCGATGTCGATATCAAACAATATCGAAAGAGTATTGGAGTATTGGATCAATTGAATTAGATGATTAGAGCAATTTGACACATGATCAAAAAATTCTGATAGAAGTGAAAAAATATTTCTAGTATTGTCATGAGTCATGAGTTCATCAGATATATTAGTGATTATTTTTGCCATCCAACTTTCAGCCAATAGAATTTCACCATTTGACTGTTTTTTATATAGTCAACACGAAATTCAACTGATAATTTGTTGAGAATTTCACTGGTAAGTTTTCAATGGTGATATATCTAAACAACTATTGGTTGGCCAGTTCACGTAATCCCATTCAATTTGACAGTTGAGTTATGATTTTTGATTTTGTCTCATGGTACAATTCTATTGGCCGAAATTTGAATGGAAAAATAATCCCCTGAATACCACTCGAGCTCCAAAATTATAGGGCATTTTCCTCAAGTTCCCTGCAAACAAACAAAGTTGTCATGTTTTACAGAAAAATCACTCGCGCTTCGTGCTCGTGATTTTTCAACCTGAAAAACTTGACTCCATTTGTTTGCAGGGAACCTTTCGGAAAATATCCGATAATTTTGGAGCTCTTGTGGTATTACATGTGATAATTTGTAATGGCTCTTTAATTTGAAATCATTGAATAAATAATTAATGATTCATAGGTTGCAGTGATTATTGGGGTTCGATGCGATTAGTAGTTCCGGTTAGATGAAGTCTACGAAATGATGTTGAATCATGGAATCACTGGTAATCATGCTTGAAATCCCTGAAGTATTAAATTCAATAAAATCACTGAAACCATTAACTTAATTTAGTGAAATCGTCTGCTTTCAGAAGTCATCGTGCCACGGCACCTTTTCCAGCCCCTCCGTTAATTCTTCATCTTTATCAAATCTACAAAATCGCAATTAAATTTTTATGAACAAATGTGCAAAATCACTTACACCTTGTCGTATCGACGCTCGTCGAGTCGTCTGTCATCCTCAGCCTCGTCGGGCTCTCGTGTTCTCTCCCGCGGGCGAATGTCCTCGTCTATCGGCTCCCTCAGCGGTCTCGCCGGTTCCCTCCGGTTGTTCCTCGGGTGGAACCTCTCACGGGGGCTGACTACTGCCGGATCTCTTTCGTCCCTCGCCGGCCTCTCTGGTCTATCGGCCTCCCTACGAGATCCATCTCTCTCCCTGTACTCTCGCTCACGATCACGGAACTCCCGATCGCGCTCCCGATCTCTTCTCACGTACTTACGCTCCTCGTAATCGTAATCGTCTCGTCTGTCGTAACTACCTCGGCCCCTGGGACGATCGAACTCGTCGTCGTAGTAGTCCTCCTCGTAGTAGTCGTAGGCCGGACGTCTTCGGAGGGGTCTTCTTCTTCTCGTTGGACGGACTCCTTCAACCGATGCCGGCTGTGTTGTCGTTGTCGTTCTCACGGTTGTTGTTGTCGAGGGCGTGGGCGGTGGGGTGGTGCTGGCTGCTTTGTAAAGGGCATCATTCCTGTGCCAGTACTTCTTGGAATTGGCGCAGTCAACCTCTGACGCAAAATGACATATGAATGTCTTCTGATCGAATGCTGTAAAGTTCGCACAGAGGAAGTCATACCGCGTGCCGTACAGACAATGATGGTACACCTGAAGACAATGGGATTCTTTATTATTATTTTTAGTTTTATAAAAAAAATAGTAATGAAACGTTCTCTGGTGTCGATACATTCCGCCGAGTCGTGTCATATTCGTGGAATGGGAACGCCCTTTTCGCTTAGGAAAAATTATTTAAAAAATTTGACATTATGAATCGACACATATTGCTATCCTTTTCATCCTCGGACTCGGTAAAATGACTTTCCAATAATTTTTTCAAATTGAATGTATGAATTCGCAGCATTTTTTGGGGCTATAGTGGGCCGATCAGTATTTTAAAAATTTTTTAAGTAAAAAAATTAATCAAGTTTAAATTTCAGAGATCACCGAGATTCTATTCGGAAACAAAACCATGGTTTAAAGAAACACCGTAATTTCCCGTTTTAAAAAAAAAATAAAAAAACAGGTGTATTTTGCGTGAGATTGCTCACGAAAAAAAATGAAGGGAAAAATACGTAATGGAGAAAAGAATTTGTTACGCGATACAAAACGAAAAATCAAAAATTTTAATTCTAAAGTCTACAGAGATTCTATTCGGAAGCAAAATCATGACTTGAGTGAGCGCCGTAATTTCTAGTTTTTTTGGAAACCAAAAAACATGTGTATTTTGCGCGAGATTGTTCACGAAAAGAAATGAAGGGAAAAAATCGTAACGAACAAAAGAGAGGGATTTCAACACACTTTTCACTCGGGTATATAGCTTTCACGCTGGCGTTTGCCGAGGCCTCACGGTAATTGCACATAGTATAACATATATTGTTCCTTTCGTGCATGGTTACCGTTGGGAATTCTTTTTTTTCCACTGCCGAATACCAGAAGTGCGTGTACGAAAAATAACTTGCGGTGTTTTGGTATGCGAGGGCATTCAGAGCGCGTCCGAGAATGATGCCGAGTTGAAAGGATTTCTTGGTTTTAGAAAATATTGTGAATTTTTCAATGATAGGCGAGATTACTGAGTCGTAATTTGTATTGATTTGCGAAGTCATCGGAAATCGGTAATTTAACGAGTAATTTACGAGCATCGTCAAACAATTCAGTGGTAAAGTGGTAAAATGGTTTAAGTCGACTCATTACCGGAATTTTCAATATTTTTTTCTGAATTTAATGCAATCTCGACAAAAATTACGCTATCCGTCACAATTTTCAAAATCCCTGGATACTTATTAAAAACTTACAAATATGTAAAACTGACTTGACTCATTTTCCCACTTCTCTCCTGATTTTTTTTTAAGGTGATGATTCATCAAGAACCATGGTTGTTCAACGATTAGTAACGAAATCGGATCAATTGGGAAACAATAAAAAATCAACTCTAATGCCCGAATGTTTGCACTTTTTCTAACTAGATTCTTCATGATTCCATGATTCATAGAGAGTATCGCTTACTAAATTTCCAAATGAATGACGCACACTGAGAGCAAAAAAAAACTTTTAATAAAAAAGATTTACTCTGCTACGTTCAGCCCGTGTCGAAAAGTGCCTTTTCGTTTACTAGTAAACGAAAAATGGCATAGTTCGCCACTCCCTGAACGTAACATCACTAACAAAACATATAGTTCGGATACACGTGCGACGGGGTGTTTTAACTCGTGTGATTGTGCAGCCCTCGGCTTCGCCTCGAGCCGCCAACTTCACACTCGTTACCACCCCGTCGCACTTGTATCGAAATATACTATTTTTTACAATTTTACAAAATGCGAACTTTCTGAATAAATTAGTATAATCTCACACGAAAAAAGCAAAAGAGAAAAAAAGCATTTCAACAAGTTGAGATTATCTGGTCTCATAAGAATCTTTAACTGTCAGCATGAATCCTTTTACGAATTCGTCTAGTTTGCATTAGATCCCGAATTTGTTGAATTGTGAGAATCTGTAAATTCCCGATCCACTGGCTCATCTGCAACGGAGAAATTCACGTGTCAAAAAAATTGAGTTTAAAAGATGGGTTCTTATATAACGCAACTACATGCAGTTATGGATATAATTTCCAGTCTTGCGAATACCTAAAAATTCTCTTGGAACAAGAGAATCTTATCCCACGAAAAGAGTTTCTTCTCCCACCCTGATGATTAAATGATTTATTATGGGATTTCATGATTGTAATAATTGACAAGAGAATCTATTTTTACGTCAAGTGAGTCATCTTTATCAAAGCTAGTTTTACACCACGGAAAAGTAACTTTTCCGACACTTTTAGCTCGTGGAATTATATCACGAGTCGAAGGCGAGAGATATAAACCTTCCACTCGCCAAAAAACACTTTTTTGCATTCGTTACGAGATTTACGATTTTCTCTCAGTCTGCAGAGAAGTTATAGGAAGGACATGATTTATTGTCCTGAGAATATCTAAAAATTCTCTCCGTACAGGAAAAACTTATCCTCTTGAAATACGTTCATCTTCCACTCTGACGATTAAATTATTTATTATGAGTTTTCATGATTTTAATGGTTCAGAAGAAGATATATTTTTCCATCAAGTGAGTCATCTTTGCCAAAAGTCATTTTTCTTCTCAGTATATAGAGAAGTAATAGGAAAGACGTAATTTCCTGTTTTGAAAACATCTAAAAATTCTCTCAGAACAGGAGAATCTCATGCCGCTGAAATGCTTCCTTCTCCAAGTCTGATAATAAAATTATTTATTATGAAATTTCATGATTTGAATAATTGACAAGAAAATATCTTTTTGCATCAAGTACATCATCTTGGTCAACAGTAGTTTTTTTTCTCTCAGCCCACAATTGTATTCCTCAATTACCTGACACTTATGTGGCACACTGGCATAAAAACCATCATGCAATCCGTCACACTTGAAGTCAATTTCTTTGGGTATGCTATCGTAGAATGGATATTCACTAAGGTTGTAGCCGTTGAGTTCACGTGGTAAATTCGGATCCCATATGTAATCAATTTGTGGTATACCAGTCAGGGTGTGACCAGTGGTTGCGTTAACGTCCAGCGACAGAGTTGTTGCCTATTGAAAAGATCAAATATTACACCGATAGTGATTATTCAGGGACTCATCAAACGACCAATAACCAGTTAGTTACATCCTCGGAATCATTAAAGTTGACCATGACATATTGAAAAAAAATAAATAAAATACATTTTGTTCAGTTGATGATCGATTGACAATTTATGACGATGGGAAAATTTTCCACCGGTGAAACACGTGTCACAGGTTTTTTTTTATTTTTTCTGGGTATCGGTTTAATCTTGGGAATTTTGTTTGCAACACGAGAGCGAAAGTGAAATCTATTATTCAATTTGATTTATGAAATTACTCACCTCAACGTCTTCGGTATCGTCGGGCTCTTCAGTCGTTGTACTTGTTGTGGCTATTTTGAACTTTTGTCTGCTGGCTTTCACAGCATCGGACACAGCGAAGGCCAAGAAAATCCCTTGAATGGAAATATTTGAGGTTATCAGGTTAAAATATTTAATACATCAAGAAGAATTCCGGTTTTTGTGCTGGTAACGAAAACCAATTAAAAAATTGATGGATTTAGCATTGAAGTTTACGATTTTTTAATATATGTTTAGATCATGAGATAAAATGAAAAGTGAGCCGATTTCAAGATCTACTAAAACATTCTCTATACAATAATTTTCTGCATTATAACAATGGAAAAAAGTTCGAGTACATGAAGGTTGCAAGTGCCAAAATAAAACATGGTGAGTACCCAAATAAACCGGAAACAAGTGCCAAAGAAACGTCTCTATCCCAGGTCAATTCGCGACCCTTAAAGTATTATTTCATTGAATTCTCCTAAAATTCTATTCGTAGATGGGAAATAATGCGGAGAATATATCTCCAGGTAATTGCGCAAAGTCTGAAGAAGCCTCTATTGCAAAATGAGAGCTAGAAGGCACTAATGACGCAACTTGTCTCGGGAAGAGGAAGGAAAAAGTTGGTAGGGGAGACTGGGAGCTTAGAAAATCCATTGGGTAATTGTATGAAAATCGGATCAAGGCTGCGTGTGTATCTAACTTTGACATTACGTGAATGACTGCCGTCAAAATAATTCTCCCACAATTTAACGTGGCTATCGCGGGCGAAAGAATTTACTGGAAAAAAAAGCGATCAAGAAACTTTGTTAATTGTGCTAAAAACTCGATTGAATTGAATTAAATTGAAAATTAGCGACAATTCGTTGACACTATTTGGAACTGAACTCATTGGAGGACGAATGAAAAATCTAATGTGGAACAAAAACTCCAACTTTCTTTTAATCCACATCCGTATGCCACATCCTCTTATAAATCAAGAAACCCATAAAAACTCATCACCCAATGTGAGAGTGATCACAACCATAATCACCATCTTCATTCTCCAGAACAAGTCCAACCACTCGGTAAAATTATTATTTTTTTTTTTTATTGTTTTTCAATGTTTCGGAAAAAGATACAGCACGTGAAAAATAAAAGGCAATGGCGAAGGCAATGGGAGTCGGGTGAGCGGACGGCCTCGAAGGAAAAACACGTTCACAAGTTTTGTTGGCTCTTGTAACGGGATCATGTTTTAAATGTTTTCATTTTTCTCTAACCACGAGTGGAGCGTGGAGCCGATAAGCCGCATAAAAGATGTAAATGCACTCATAGAGCACAGGAGAGATACAAGGGGGGAAATAAATTTTAAATAAAAAAATATATATGTGTAAAAAATACAGACGCCTTGCAATGCAGTGGGCAATAACAAGAAGTTTGTTACGATATGGGCGTGCCGGTGAAACAAGAAATATACCTTTCGCATCGGTCAATTGCCAAACCCCCTCCAACCCTTGATTTTTTTTATTTTAATTTTTTTTATAAACAACTTGTGAGAGAGACAGAGACGGAAAACGGCATTTTAGTATGGGCAGGAGGTTTCTCATTTATGCAAAGTGCACTGCGTTCCGGGGGAACTGTTGACCTTCGCTTCGATACAAGGGACAGAGTAAAAAAATCATTGGAATTTTTAGTTACCGTAGAGTGTGAGCAATAGCCATCGCCTCTCGAGCATCTTTGGAGGTTCTGAAAAGGAAACACCGACGAATTAGATTGAATTTTTAATTTATATGGGGGAGGGGAATGCAATACGAGTAATACGAGAAATATATGCATAATATATTTTTCCGTACTGCTCTTCACTTTTCCTCGTCCGGGGATTGGTACGGACGCTTGCCCGATCTCGAAAAAGTGAAAATCACTACGGAAAAATATCGTTCCTAGGCTCCAAACCCCACGCAAGTAAAAAAACTCATAAGGACAGGCCGGAAATATACTATCACATATAAATCTTGACATTTGAAATATATGCCAAATCTATTGTTTTTTCATCCCAATAAGGTATTTTTGTCCAATTTTTTATATTAATATATATAAAGAAGATATATGTTACTTTCAATTCGACTAATTTTTTAAATATATGTCAGTTAAATTAAATTGAATTAAATAAGTTAAATAGGTTCAGTTAAATTTTATACCCAATGAAACATATATTTCACATATAAGAGGTATAGGTATAGATAGGATTATATATTTTTGTCACTGCTGCTACATTCAGCTCGTGCCGAAAAGTGCCTTTTCGATCACTTGTGATCGAAAAGAACTTTTCAATCACTTGTGATTGA
>JAPYZN010004668.1:0-28181 GCA_030522865.1 Psyttalia lounsburyi | reverse complement strand
AAAGATGAAATTGATTAATTCGGGGGAAACCGCAGTTTTTTCAAGATTTCTCAAAAACTAGAGGGGCTAGTGCTTCAATCTCAACGGCATTGGATTCCTAACGAAATTTCCTAAAGATCTGGTGAGTTTGAGGCCCGGGAACCGATTGAAATTTCCCTCTTTTTTTTTAAACATTTAAAGCGCTAAATGGAGTAAAATATTTCCGATAACCGGATATTCAATCATCAAATCCCTCGTGATCAGAAAGACAGAAAAAGAAAAACAAAATAAAAAATTCCAGTTGATGGCTGTGGAGGAAATCGAATGAGAGGTATTGCCCGCTGAGCGGTACAAGCACACCCTACCCCTAGATTCTGGCAAAAGAGTAACGACTGCGGTTGTGTTATCGCCACGTGGAAACTTATGTGGTCAGAAATACCGTGTGTGTGGGTGTGTTACAATTGGCTATGCCATGTTTCAAACAATGAATAAAATAGGGTTTGTGAAATTGTTCAATACCAGATGGCACAGCGTACTCCTCCGGAATACACGTGAAACCAATATTGGAACAACTGGTTGTACATTGATATTCCATGATTTACACCCTCTAATGTATAGAATAATTTTCTACAGATAATCATAAATTTATCACAGACTGTTGAATGCTCTGACGTCAAAAGTGAAAAGAGTTTACGGTTGTAGTTCTTCAAATGCCTTATCTATTTTTCAATTAATCTCTTTCCACTAACTCCAATCCCCCCCCCATCATTATTCGATAACAAAGACTCGTAGAAAGAATACAGAGGATGACTGGGGTGAGTCCTGTGGGAGAAAAAAAAACTAGGCAAAATCGTCATGAAGGCCAAATTGCTTTTGATTCTTTTTCCGATACTCTTCTAATCAGCAAATCCCAAAGGTATGTGCTCTCCACTGTGTACTGTACCCACAAAAACGAGCGAAGAAAGAAAACACGAGAGCAGAATGTCTGTACGTGTGTGGGGGAGTTTGGGGAGCTGGGGACTCCAAGTTTTGCAACTCTATCGAGGTAAAGCACTTTGAATATAAGCCCAACTTTTACCATTGTAGATCGATCAGAGAAGCTTCAAAGAAACAATGGGAGAGGGAGTGTGGAGCTGGGTGATAAAAATTCGAGTGAGTTTTCATATCACGATCTTGGTGTGATGGGCTTCTTTTTCTTCTGAATAAAGGCTTTGCACGCGTGCAAAACTCTCGTTTTTTATATTTTTTTGTTTTCTTTCAGTTTGGATAACCTGAGGTGGTCTGAGAAGGTCATTCCATAAATGTATTTTCATTAATGATTTTTTTTTGCTTTGAATGAGCTGTAAAATTTAATTAGTTCTATCGCAAAGATAAATGTCTATTAACTCAATTGACCAAAAATCTAATCACAATTTGAAGTAGCACTGAAGATCGTTAAATGCAAAGTGAGAAGAATACATACTTATTGTTATCAGTTATCCACTTCAATGACTGGATGTCTAATTAAATTTTCGCCCCCCCTCTCAATTTTATTGCCAATTAATTTTTCGTACCCTCCGAGGGATTAAATATTTACACATCGAGAATAACGACTTCAACAGTTAAAGAGGGCTTAAAAGTATATTTCACTATGCAAATTAAAATGCAAAATATAAACCTGTAAATTTTCCTTATGCAAGCAGTAGAGAGAGATAATCCCCTGCAATAGCATGCGAGTCGAAGCCTTTTAGACCGTCGCTTTCCAATAAATAAAGAGAATCCAATGAAAATCAATTCAAAATTGTTACGCCGAACGTAAATATCCCATTCATTCGAATGAGTTCAGCAATTTTAGCTGGCAAAATGCTTCGTACTTCTCGTCATGCCCCCCCCCCCCCCCTTGCCGGGGTAAACGTAAGCGAAAATGGAGAAATGGTGGAACTCAACTGGCCGGAGGGTGGCAATTTTTTCGCCTGACTTCTCACTCGTAAGGATGTAATCCAACAGTCTGACGTGAGCCATTGTACCAATGTTTCTCGCAGATATTCAACGTGTGTTCATTCCACCAATTCCGCAATGCATGTAATATAGGTGAGCACATCCACCGTGACAAGGTCATCGGAGTGTAAATAATTCGATTCTAAGTTAGGCTTTCAACCAAGACAGAAATTGTCAGTAGTAACGCCAGGAGACCTTCAAAATTATCGAATATTTGTCCAATTATTTCATTGCGTATGATTCAGTCGGCATAACTTTGAACATCAAATGAAGCAGTGGGGGTAACGCGATCATACGCACAATGGAGGTGGTAGGGGTAGCATATCATGTTAAAACTTATGCTGACTTCAGTATAGCAACGAAAATGATTTTCGTGCAAAAGTTATCCCAATCGGTTATAGTTAACCGATCGGTAATAATTTTATTCTCAAACCGTTGGATAATCATTACTAAACAGTCGACAAATTACGCTAAGCGTCAGATATTTATCCCGAATCGTCAAAACACTAGATATTTCCCAATGGATTGGCCACTTTTACCCGAAAATTTGTTCATTGTGTATGAAAGTGCAGAGCGTCGGAGTAAAATTACGAGAAAATCAGTTCGTGTACCACCGTTGGAATGAATAAAGAAGGAAACGATGAATTCCGGAGGGGGAATGTTATTATCAATCAAGGAAATACAACATTTCTCCGCTCGGTTCTGCATGATTGATCGCATTACGCTCAGCGAAGCTTATCGATTACAACAGTGACAATCGTTTCAGTTTGAGTGACGTCGAGTCCTCGGGGTGGGGAATTCAATGTCTACCGAGGAAAATCACTGTTGTCCGCCATCTGACAATGAAGCACAAAAAGGAACGATGGAAATTTGATGGCAGTTTCATAGGCACATTTCGATTCAATCTCTCGGTATTATCGACATTTTCAAACGTTGTTGCAATGCATTGCGCCACATAATTTATGCTATTATGAAGAAGAAATAATAATGCAATAGTTGGGGTTTGTAATATTGCAGTGAAAGCTTTGAAAATAACTCGCTCTTTCTTTTCTATTTCCAGTGGGCTTGGAGCGCACTCTTATCTCGTGCCTCCTGTAATTGTGAATTCGCTTTTCATCCGATAAATCAGGGAAAACTTGGTATTTGCGGGATTTGCACAGTAAATATCTGACCTTAGACAATTAAGAAGCACTTGGGGCATTACGGCAATAGTAATTTCCTTAAATTTGACAAAACTCCGAAATAGTTAAGAAACCAGAAATTTTTCTCAATTTCTCACGTCAATAACTAAAATTCAATACAAAAATTTATGCAACTAACAGAAATACATTATCGATAACAACACATGAAATAATGAATGAACTTCATCCGCGATAACCCCAAGAAAAATACCAATCATGTCAAAAAATACATCGGAAATTTGAAAAAAGATTATAAAATACCGGGTAATTTTTCTGTTCCTCACTTCCCACGACTGCACCCAATTAGAGTTAATGAGTTAGGATTAACAATCAGACAGTTTCAATATATTTTGATACGCAACAACTTAACAATCCTCTACTCGAAGAATAATAGAAACCCGTTGAAAATAAATAAAGTAAATAGAAGCCGGAGATATCGAATTATTCAAGCCGAGATATACCGGGCCTTTACAATAGTCGAACGTGCCCTGAAACATTCACCTGAAAAGTTAGGAGGCTTGGTCTTGGAAACAGCGAAGAAGGGAATTCCGACCGGTCAAACTGCCCCCACCACCGGTCCCTCTCACACGTAAACACAAATACAACATTCCAACTGTCCTTGTCTCTTCCTCTCCTACTATTATATTCGCGAGTCGCTACGTAACCGTCTGTCCCTCCCTCTCTCACTCCCTCACTCCCTCGCTCTCTCACTCTTTCTCTCTCTCTCTCTCGCTCGCCTGTCCTCGTCTCTCAGTTATATACCGGGTCTCCACCGACTGTTCATCGCAACACCTAATAGATATATGTTGTTGCCTCTTTAAGGTGCATTCGGTGAATGTTTGTACAGTCGTTGAATTCGACCTCTGGACAGAATTTCGGTCTCTTAGCTGTCTCGTCGGGTCAAACTGTAATCTCAGCTCCCTCTTCCTTTTAGTCCTTGTCACTCGCGTCACGTGTGCAATTTATAAATTTATCTACATTCTCCCAACGTTCAATTATATTTGAACCTAAAATTGCAAATTTTAATTGAATAAAAGCCTTTTTGCAATACCTGCCCAAAAAGTTCACTTTTCGGTACCGGTTTTCGTGCGTAAAGTGGTACTTTTCCGCACTCCGCACACAAAAAAACCACTTTGCGTGCAACACGTGCGTATCGCTTTTTTCGCCTCGTGTGATCGCCTAGCACTCGTGCGAAAAAGTGCTACTTTACGCACTAGTTGCACAATATACTATTTCATTTCTATTGCATTGCATTAATTTCATCAATCTTCGTTTGCAATATGTTACTTATTTATTTTTTACTCTTTATCCTGCAATTATTTCATAAAACATAAGAAAAAAACCTTTCTCACGCTCGAAAAATATTTCATTGCCATGGCTTTACCAATTCAAGTTATAAGTACTTGATATCCACGGAGATAAACGATTTTGCCCCGGGTCTTGGGAAACTGTCTCGCAAAGACCTATTACGTTCATTTCAATAGTAAATTCAGGGTAACATAGATGTCTTTGAGAAACTACTGCATATTGTACTCACGACCAGAAAACGTAGAATTCCGAGTGTTTCGAGTGTGTAGGAGTGTGGAGAATGAAATGGGTAGACGAAAAGTGGAGTGCACACTCGAAAACCCTCCGAGCACTATAAATGCACAGAACGTTCTTTACTGGGCCCTTCTCCGTGAAAGGTATGGAGGAATTTTAGGAATGTACTGCCATTTCCTAGAGAGAGACGAGGGATCCTGGAGGATAGTGTGGGCTCTAAAAGCGACGTGGGTGCGGATCAGTGTGTGTGTGTGGGAGGTGCCAGAAATCCCTTAGAAAGATCCCAAAACCTGAACCAGGTAGAAACCGTAACAAATATATATATATATTTTTTTTTGTAATACTATGAGCATTTGAGAGCGCAAGTCTTCTTCTGTTCGATCGTCAAATCAATTTTCAATGTTTATATCGTTCTCTCATTGATATTAAAATTTTTAAGGCCCGTTCTTCATTTTTTTCGAAAAAAAAAAAAATTAGAATCAACAATACAGGACAACTATTTTCAGAATAAAGCCTTTCCATTTGTCATTTAATTTGTCTTCTATTTATCTTTGGCCTCGGATTATCGATTGGAGAGATCGATGAAAGTTTCAATCGGAAGCAAATCGAGTTTTGTTCTTTTTTTTTTTTATTCCTGTGGAGAGTGAGAAATTTTCAATTGCCCTAGAGTTATTGCCAGTGGAACATTAAAATTTTAGTTGACGTTCAACTAATCTCTCCGATTGTCACTGATTTTATTCCAAATGGAGCAAGAATGGAAAAAAAATTGGAAAGGCATTGTTATATTTGAAAATAATGAGTACTAAACAAGATTCTTCATTCCTCATTACTCGTCAGCATAATAAAATTGTCTGTAAATCTCCAATCACAAGTTGAAGAGAAACTAAGAAACGGTAAATGGGCGAAGAGAAAAATCTATTTATGTTTATTGTCCTCATATACTCAATTTAACGCGCGTGGCACACATAATCCCCTATTACGATGACGCGTCTCTCCTCAATTTGAAAGATCGATGGAAGTTGAATCGCAGCACTCAGTGTGATAACGAATCTGGGGTATGAAGCTTGGCCCCTGGCATAGAGTTATATGTCTACCAGTAGTGATCGTGCATAACAACTAGATCGAATTAATTTTCGAGTAACCCAAGTGCATGTTTAGCCCTTGCACTCGATTCACACTCCGATGGCCTCATTCCACTCGCCCCTTCGATTCTATTCTACTTTGTTATTTTCGATACTCGAAGAATAATTTTATTCTGTTTATAATAGAATACTTTTATACTGACGAAGAACGACAAAAATTTTCTATTTTATTAAGAATATTCTAGGCTTTTCTGACAAATTCAAAAGGACATCTCCTTTCTGAAATAGTATATTTCGTAACAAGTGAAAAAAAAATGGTTTTCGGCGAGTGGGAGGTTTATATCACGAGCCGAAGGCCGAAGGCGAGGGATATAATCCCACGAGTCAAAAGCCACTTTTTTCACGAGTTACGAACATAATTTTTCATCTCAATGTGTCGAAAAAGTACTTTTCATCACGCTGTGTCCGAAAATTGCTTTTTCGTCACATTGAGATGAAAAATATTGTTCGTAACTCGTGAAAAAAGTGGCTTTTGACTCGTGGGATTCTCCCACTCGCCAAAAACCATTTTTTTTTCACTTGTTACGAAATATACTATTTCCTTGATGAAAAGTTACTTTTCCGACACAGCGTGATGAAAAAGTTATTTTAGCTCTTCTTCCAGCTACAAGAGATGCAAGAAAAGAATGCGTGTCCTCTCTCCGGCATTTCAACGTCACTTAAACCATCTCAATCGTTATCAGTGATTGAATGTTTGGTTCTAGTTATCGAATGAGGATGAGGCGTCACTGATAAACCCAATGACTAGAATATGTCAGATAATGCATCCAAAACTATTCCCCCCCCCCCCCCCCCCCCCCTCGTGTCTCATCCAGTGAATTGCCACCGAGTCAAAACCCGCAGTGGCACACGTACACCTTTGTCCCCGCGCACAACCACGTGGCTCGTTGTTGTCGGCGTCAAGGCGAACGAGTGGTATTTTAAAGGGCAACCACGGTATGAAACTCTCCAGCGATAAAGGAGGGAGCACGTATTCTACATGCGCAAGTGTTCTCTGAACCACAACTCCTCACCAACACAGCTGAGATTTGATGACGTAAATCGCTGTCTATCCTAGTCCTAGAAAGAGCACTTCACGGATGAAAATATTCGCTTGTAATACACGGGAGTTTCAAAATTTGTGGGTATTACCCGATAGATTTGTTGCAAACAAACAAGGCATTTAGATTTTTCAGGTGAATAAATCACCAGAAGTGCGTGGACCGAATCTAAATTTTTGGGACTCCTGAAAAATGAGGATAGAGCGAGCCATCGAGGGCTGACTTAGACTGACGAGAACCTGACGAGCTCTGCTGACAATGGGACGTACAAACAAAAAGGCCATTCCGACTTGGGCCTGCTGACTATCCATACTTCAAGCATTAATATTATTCATTATTATTTTATTATTTTAATTAATCACGATATCTTATTGTTGATCCTAATCTCACATATTCAAAGAATGTATTAAAAGCGTTCTTATTTATTTTTATTACAACATACTAATAATATTTACCGAACAACAATTTACCCTTGGGTACGTATGGAGGAATTACGACGGAAATAATAAGTTCAATAATTTTCAAGCTCAAGTGATACTCGAGAAATTATTGTTTTCTTCCTAATTTCGAGCGTTGAAATCAATTACCGTCACATAAATTTTCTAATTCGATTTCGTTATCGGTAAACGGAACCGTCCGGTATTTATACCTCCGTGTCTACTAATGAAATAACTCAATCAGAAACGGAAGAAAAATATGTATATTCGAGATACATAGAGATAAAAAATACCTGACGAATGTTGTTACAATACCCAATTCAGGATTAATGAATGGTGCTTTGAAAATAGCAATGAAAAAGTGATATTTGCGATCTGTAAATAACAACACCTAATTCACTAGCAAATGAACGATAATTAACTCGAGAGAGAAATCAAAATAGTTGCTAATTGACTGATTTAAAAATAGAAAACCGAAAAAAAACTTGATAAAAAATCCAATGAGAGTTATATGGTCTTTTATACTAGTTTGGGCGAGCAGGTGGAGTTTTTCAATTCTCGAGGCGAAAAATGAAAGCCTTTTACTCATTCTAAACCGTTTAGAGCGGCGAAAAAAAAAGTGGTCATTTAAAATAAATAATAAAACAATTGCAAATAAATTCTTCAATAATCGAATTAACGATTCATCAAATTTCAATGAAGAAATATGACAGTTTAATGAATCGATTGTGTCCTATTCAACTCCTACTGAATAATTCAAATGAATTTCTAAGGAAATAGACTATTTTACAAATTTTCAGGGGAAAAACCGGGAAAAATGTTTTCCGGAAAAACAATTTTCCTCGTCACCATGTGAATATTATCTTGAATTCATTATCAATGATTTATGTCTGTGACTTGTGTCAATAAATCAATTTTCTTAACGACAAGGAAAATTCAATGATTACCAATTTCTTAAAAATATGGAAATCACCCGCCAACTTAAAACTCATCTACAACGCAATATCGATAATGCAGTGGTCGACATAACGAGGTCGAGAGGAAGATTAATTGATCGAAAGTCCAATAAAATATACGAGATAGCCTGTATCCAAGCGTGAGCTTGTCATCTCCAGCGACGAAAATGTAAACAAATTGAAATCGATATTATCGATCAAAGACAAGTGGATTAAACAATAAAGCACTCTCACTAATCAAAAATAAGAAGTAACTTGGCCAAATAAATCATGGAGTAAATTTACCAAAGGAATTCCAACATTTGAAATGAAAAAAAAAAAGTTTGCGAACAAGTCGTAGACAAAGACTGGAATCGAAAAACAGAATTTCTCAAGCGGCAAACGAAAAATCTAGGTTCCCCCCCCCCCCCCCCCCGGTTTAGTATATACGACACAAAAATATATCTACACGTATGTGCAAACGTCATGAGCTAGAGATGCCGCCGAAGCCGGTAGGAAACTTGAATACAAAATCTCATCTCATATAGCACGTGTAAGATAGAATCGAGAAGAAGATATTTCACGAGTTTCCCCCATCGGCTTCCGTGTAATATTTCCACACCGTTATGGAAGGATACTCCAACAGTCTACGTCATTCCTCCGCAAACCGTTCATTCGGATTTTTTTTTTCATTTGCATTTGAATTTTTAATATTCGAAAATTGTTTTTTTGAAATTTGTCAAAATATGAATTTTTAACGACAAACATTTCAACAAATGATTTTTCAACACAAATAATTTAAGTGCCATATGTTAAACATTTACAAATGTAAAATATTTATCACGGAAAAATAAGATAAAAACCATTTGATGTTATCTTGAGAATCCGTTATTTTGCATTTCGCAAATTATCAGCGGGGGTGGGTGAGCACGCGAGTAACGATTCTTTATTTTATCGCCCGAGGTTAGAAATATATTATTTTGAGGCTCGTAGAATTCTATAAAAAATTATATCTCGATCTTGTTGATAAAATAGAAAATTTCTCATTCAATTAAACGAAAAGAATGACATCAAATAAAAACTTTCCTAATCATTCCGAAAGAATTTTCATTGAAAATCATTTAAGTTTACAAGAAAAAGAGTATCGCATTTATTCAAGTCCAACGTTAATTTTTAATAAAAAAAATCATCTATAGGATATAAATAAAGTGCAAATAAAAATGAACTTTCGTTCCAAATAAAAGCTTTACTGAAGGCTATCCAAATAAATCCATTCATCGATTCAAATCAAGGTTATTAAATTTAAATACTCTCTTTCTATGTTTATATTAGAGTTTTAACTGCCGCGATCATAAAATGTACACAAAATAAAAATAAACATCAATATGACCGCTCTAAATGTTAAGAGTAATTTTTAAATTGTGAGTTTCCTTCTTAAAGGGCATGTAAAATGGACGTAAAATTGGTAGATAAACCTATGAAAATAGGGAGAAAACTAAACTTGTAGTTCCCGAGTTTTTGAAATTATCCGACATTCAGTAACTCTGGCAGAGGTGGAGGAGATAAAAATCCAGACCTCCATCTTTTATCAGCTCAATTCGTCGTGATTTAAATTACGTAATTTTTCCAAAGGCCGCTGATGTTGAATTACCATATACGGAGAGAAAAGTTTTCGCTTGTCAAGTAAATTGACTTGCCAAAATGTTTAAGGTCTTATTCTATTAAATTTCTTTTGATCAGATGACCAAACGGGTATTAAATATATCGATCACGAGCCCCTCATTAAAATCTAAAAATTTTCGACTACAATATCCCCATTGACACCAAATGTAAACAAAAAAACAAAACATTGACTCACCTTTCCCAGATATCGAAATCCATGATCCTCTGCTACCTGTTTCGCCACCTTCTCGTCTCCATCAATATGAGCAGCCCATTGATTCGAAAACGCCCTCACACAGCCCTCCATGGTAATAAGTAGAGCGCCCAACGGCAAAATCCACTTTTCGGCACGCATGATCGCGCTCAACTCGATCAAATTTCACTTTACAATCACCACTTGTCCACTCACTTATCTCTCACGTCCACTCACCAAAGTCCACTCTCAAACAGTCAATCATTAAAATCCATAAATTTAAAAAACGTATCACCACGCAGTCGATCAAAACAATTGCAATAATTCCCCGAACGTTTCGCGATAAAGAAAAATACGAGTGCGAAATAGATAATAAAATTTCGTTGGTAACAGTTGATTCAGCTGCACCCACTTTGCGATAAGAGCCCTACGAATTGACTTACATCACCTTTCCCGGATTACATCAGTCCGTCAGCAAAAACTGATCGCGCAAAAATTAAAAAAAAATAAAATAAACAAAAAAAAAAATGTCAAAACCATGGGATATCGTTCGCCAGCACGTGGTCCAAAAGTATTGAGCGCGTTTTGTACCGCACACAGACAACTCTAGTGTAAAATTTGACCTAAACGCGAGCCCGACGTCGGCTGAACTGAATTGCGCGCGATACGTCTGAACAGTTAAGTAGTTGATCGAGTGTGCGTCACGCGGTATATATCGCCAATAGTAAAGCGTCTTCCTCACTGTGCGGTGTTCCTCCAAGCCGCTCCATGGACACCAAATATGTTCACTAATTAAATAACTCGAAGGACACACCTCGTGACAATCACAGTAACCATTGAATTGAAAAAAAAAAAAAAACAAAACGAAAATCTCCGTTTGCGTCCGCTGTTGTTTACGCCGTAAACTCTAGGGTATACCAGTTTTTACCTGTTTTTCAGCTCAGTATGACTGCTACCGTTTTGCTCTCACTGTCTTTAACGCCGATCAAATTCAGGCCCATTAAAGCGACTATAATTCTGCAATACTAACTGCTGAGTCAAATTTCAATCGTTAAGATAGGAGGGAAAAGCCATTCCAATTGCACAAAGAGGACTCCTCATCTGAGGTTCTTTATTTTGATGGAGCGAGTAATCAGGTGACTCATCTCGGATTGCGTAAGTCGTGAATGGCAGTGGAGTCTGACCTCAAATGTTGGATAAAAAAAAAAAAAACAATTACTGTTATCTGGATTTTACGTTATTTCCCAGTCTTGATTTTTTTTAAACGTTTGGGTCTCAGTCCGAGTTCCAAGTGAGGACTTGCGTTAAAGAAGAAGCGATTCGATCGAGGATAGCGCCGGTAGCCGGAGATGGAGCAGGAAAGACCACGGATTTCCTGGGTATTCAGGCATCTACGAAAGGCATTTGGCTTCTACCCGATTCCCTCGTAACGAAACCAGTTTTCCCTCTCACTTTTTATTTCTCGGTCTCTTTTATCATTTTTTTTTTCTTTCACTCTTTCTTTTAGTCGACCTCTCTCAATCCCACGAAATTGCTTTCTCTCAGGCCACGGGGCTTGTTTGTATATCTATGGTCATGGTATTATGACAGAGGTGTCAAGGAATATTGGAATATCATCGGAATAACTCCGACGATTTTTCCGTCTCGAGCCATCCGTCGGTTTCCTTGCGCACGTGACACTTCAACTCGGAGAATTCCATTCATCGATTGAGTTTTCCCCGGTTTTTCCTCCACATAGAAAACTGTCTCGGGTGATGTTACCATAGATTTTTAGTACTTCTCGGGGTTATCACTGCTTTGTTTTATTAGGAGAGTTCTTGGGGATAAGTTGGGTGAGACCGCCTGGCGACCCTTAGGCTCAGTTATTCTGGAGGTTTCTCGCTTTTTAAGATAGCCTTATTAGGCTTTTTTCTTCCCTTCAGTTGTTCGGGGAAGCTTTTCATCTACCACGAAATAGGATTGTCCTCTGCAGTTTCTCGTGGGACTGAAAGCTGAAAAATGTTGACGTACATTAGTACAAAAGAGCAATGGCAAATGTTTTGTGTGCGAAGGGGAATATTTGGAGCTGCTTCAATGAGAGAGTGTTTGATTTTATTGTGCGGGCATGCGCCTGGGAAAAATATAGAGGTTTTGACCGTCGAAGGAATGTAAATATTCGATAAAACTTATTGAGTGGGTGAACTTTTTTTTTTTTTTCAAACTGAATATTAATTTTTTCAGCCCGTAGTAATGGCAAAAAAAAACTGTATTAATCAAATATTATTTTCAATTGTGTAATAAAATTTTACAGGTGACGGAGGCATTTAATGTTACTTAATGTTTCTGCAACGAAAGATGAACGTTGAATTTTTTTTCATCCGGTAAAAAAAATATTTTTTATCAATCAATTCTGAAAAACAAATGTTTTCCCGGCAGGTAATAACATAACTGCCGCAACGTTCCCGGCCTTAATTATTGAAAAAAAACGGTATTGTCCAGGAATAAATTGTAATTACACGATTATGATTGAAGTTTACTGTGAGATTAATTGAATTCCGCACGAACGATGGAGAGTAGACTCCAGCCGCTAGAGCCGCCCCCCCATTTACTCTACAAATTTAATTCTCCATAATAACGTAATTAGCATGTGATCCACATTTGAAGAATGAAGGAACTGATCTCAAACAATGGGAGCCGGTATTACCCATTCATTTGCATGAAATTTACCTCAACATTTTCAATAAATTCGCATTACTTCCGAGGCACTGAATACACATTCATAATTTAACAGAATGGAAATCACAATAGACCTCGATTATTCAAATGCATTTTCAATAATATAATCTAACCAATGAAAGTAAAATTTAATTGACGGGTGTTGGATTTTGCATTTTTCCCGAACCTAAAATTCACTCAGTCCCAAGTTTTTATTTACGAATTGAAAAAAAGGTTGACCATTTAATTACTTTGGGGCCTGCTCTGAGAGTGTAAAAACGGAGAAAAATCCTCCCGGGACTTTTATTGCAGAGGGCCACTCCCAAACGTCAATTTTCCCCAAATATCTGAAGACCGAGAAAGGTCAAGAAGAAAAAACGAGTACCTTTAGGGGATGAAGAACATATCGTCCTTCCGAGATTTAACACTAATAAAAAAATGTAATTTTGCTAAGTAAATTTACTTGACAAAAACAATTGTTTATGAGTGTAATAACTGATTCTGGATGGGATTTGGAATAGGTAGGATAGGATCCAGGATTATTCTCAATATAAAATTTACAAGAAATTTTTACTGAAAAAAAATGGATAGTCCAGACCGGCTCTGCCTTTGTAGAGGCAAATAGAAAAATTAATAAGAATTATAGAACTGTTGAAAAAATTCCAAATATTTGCGATCTCTACTCACACATTCCAATAACTGGTTAACGCGACGCGAGAATCCCCTCAAATTGTACAAATTTTAATTTTCATTGATTTAATTCCATTCAGTATGCCTCAACATGTTCAATTACTTTGTGATATTTCCGACTATTCGATTCAATTTTCCGCGCTAAAACTTGATTATTTATTTACCTTTCCAAAAGGACGTTTCAAAATAGCATGAAATTTATAAAAATTAAATTGTCCAGAAAATATTTCATGCATTCATCACTAATGAGTTATATTATTTACTAACAGCAGTACAAGGATACTGAGTTGAGTACTTCTAGCGTTGTAATGCAATAGCTCGTATGAAGGTCAGTTACTCGAGTGGCAATTAAATTATTCCATTGCCCATTCAATTAAGCAACCAGCTTTAATTCTCTATCTCACTATCTTTCCCATCGAGGGAGGACTAACTCCTCAATTTTGCAAATGGAAGTTTAATGTTGCTGCATTCGCGCGAAACTCACTTCCTTCGGTTACCTAAAATTAACCATCCCACGGTATTTCTTCGGGAATTTTGAGGAACGCAGTGCAGAGGGGAGAAGTGGAAGGCCTTCACGGTAAACTTGTTAACGGGAAGTTACCGATGGGGTCAGGGACTCACTCAAGTTCATGCGCACTCATCTGTATCTTTTCACTGTACATCATATCCCTCCCCCTCGCCCCAAGTAAATTTGCATGTAAAACGTCATTAATATTTGATTAAATTACCTCAACAGTTGTACACAATTCAAAGTTTCGGGAAAGCCACAAAAAATCCGCGAAAAAGGACATTATATTTTTTTAAATTATAATTTATTGATCGATCTGTGTGATTTAATCATTTTTAACTATTAAAATTTAATACAGTATTTTCTGTGAAAATGCACAATATGAAGTATGTACAATGAAATTAATATCTGAAAGTTATTTTATTTTAGAAAATCGAGAATATCATTTTGCCCTGTTTAAAAATCAAGAACTTTTTTTTAGGCAAATACCAAGTTTTATTGATCAGAAGTAATGTTAGGAAATACGATTCGACCGATCTTCATTAGATAATATATAGATATTTTTTTTTCAATTTTTTTCTCAGACAATTTAGTTGCACAATTTCAAGACTCAAAATATCCAAAAATTTACAGTGAAGTCAGAACGATACTGTCGTCAGCTGTTGAGCTCCGTCAACCAAATGGATTTGACAAGGAGCACTCGCCCTGACAGAAAAAAAATCTAATGCCGCCAACGATATTTGTTTGGGACAGCCAAATGCCCCAAATTCCGCTAGAAAAATTCGCTATCTTCTTTTCATTTTTATCACAAGTATATTTTACTTGCAGAAATTAGATATTTTTCTCAGTGCCATGAATGAGATTTCATCTGCATCAACAGAATTCGACGCGCTTCTCTCATTTCTCCTATTCATGATCTGAGACGGGTACATTTGGAATCCTTTAAACTTTACTTTACAAACTAAGAAAAAAAAAATTGTACCTTCTGGACAGTTAAACGTAGATCTGTTTTCGATCAACAAATCATAAATGAAAAAATATAATGAAATGTTTTTTTACAGCCGCTTGTAGAGGAAAATGTGAGCTCCAAATGAGATTTCTTTTGTAATGTCCCTATCTCCGTTCCTTTACAAAATATTCACCGATAACTTAGACGTTTGCCTCCTTTTACCACTTCAGTGCAGAATTATTCTGCGCTCCCTGGAACGTATACGTCGTCTCTGTAATAATTCTGAGAAAACCGTGAAATTCCTTGTCATGAAATTTAATCAAACACCGAAGGACAATTGAGACCTTTGTTAACATTAAATTGAGTTCGAGATCAAAGTGTCATGGAAAATGAGTTTCTCCGCATTTCCCATTTGCAGAGTCTAATATACAAATTAGTATAATAATGAGTTCTGATATGTATTGGGAGAATTGCATGTCATGCGCCCAATACTGAATATAAGGGAAATTGAAAGGAATTTTCGCCGGAATTTTCATAATTTTCAGGCATTCGCACTATTTTGATATTAAAATTTGATAGATTTTGTAATAATAAAATTTCATTTAACCTTCATTCACATTTCTTATACAATATTTGAAAAGCGGACTAATTGAAAATCATGACAGAAATTTATTCTTCACCTCCTATTGGACAGAATTTGTCCAAATGAATTATATAATAATTAATGAATGTGAGCATAGCCATTGCTGGACATTTTAAATTAACGAGGAAAATGATGTCCAATAAAATTCAATTTGAAGTAATAGTCTCTCAAATTTTCACAATTTCCCAATATTCTCAAAAACCTAGCAAAGTGAAATTACAATTTCAATGAATCGGAAAAACTCCATTTTAATAAAATAGCTATTGCTGAGGTAAAACCATATATTTTTGATTATTCATATTTTCTGATGCAATATCGCCAATTTAAATTAATCAAACTATCGATCACCAAGAGGTGCTCGATTTTATTTCAATTATTGAGAGAATGCGATAAAACGGACCAACTTTAATACTCAATAAATCTCGATTAAATTGGGCAACTCAAACAAATCAATCTCATGAAAAAAAAATAAAAAATCCATAATCAAAATAGCCAAAATTTCCCATAAACAGACTGAATAAATTCAAATGTCCCCGTATATCTCAATTTATTATATAATCTTGAGCTCGACGATTGACTTTGAGTTTTTAATTCATCGAGAATCACATTCTGCGGTATTATAGCCAATTTTAATTTATCGATAAACGAATTAAACGAAGAGAAATTTTTATTAAATCTTACGAAACTGAGATATCGCTGGCCCATTACGAAATCGAGTCGGAACTACTAAGTGACAGTTCCAAAGAATTTCCTACAACCACATTTCGCGCCGTATTAGAGAAACTATCCGTAATTTTGATTGAATATTCATCTATAACTAATTCTAGACCTCAATAAATGCCTGAGCTGAAACTAAAACCCGGACAACAGTCACCGGTAGTTATTAATTCCTGATGAAAATACCCTAGAGACTCAGTAAAAAAAAATATCACTACAAAAATTATTATTGAACTATATTTTCCGAGTAACTGCGCCCAATCAACTCGATAAATTATTCTCAAGGAGTCATTGTTCTAAACAATTTCACAACAGTCTCTTTTTAATACTGAGTATATCTGCCGCTCCGTCTCTCCTCTACGACAATCAGAAATTCAATTATACCCGAAATTCTCCAAACGTGTCATTGAATTGCATTCGACCTATTGAAAATAGTGCAATTACTATTAGAATATTATCAAATATTCTCAGAGAGGATAGCTAATTATTTTCTACTGGCTCAGTTTTATTGAGTGCAGACAATTTGTGGACCTACTCACTCCCAGGCTTAGACAATGCCTCAACCAACAATTTCATAAGTGAAACTAATTAAAAATGACCTCAAAAGTCTGTTATCTTAATTTTCTCTTATTTTCTATGCTCCTGTGCGAATGCGGGTTTCGCTACACAAACCCAAGATCCACTTTACTGTCACTTTCGTAACAATGGACGAGTAAAGCCGGTATGGGTGTGCAAACATCACCGCAATACGCTTGATATCGTCCAAACAATAAACTTTCTGCGGGCATATTTTCAAAGTAGAAGGGCCCGTCAAGTCTTCCCCCCGGGTGAATAAGAAACGTCGAGATGAGAAAAACTTTATGCTTATGAAATGCCAAAAGTGGAGCATTTGATGAGTAACCGAGGAAAATGGCCATTCCGTTGACTTCTCAAAGCAATGGAATAAAAAATATTCGCTGCTAACTACCGTTATCTGAATACAAAACTGCCAATGTAAAGTGAAGCATTTAATGTTACCGAGATACCAAGCGTCTTAAGACGCGCGGGCTCGTTTGATTCGTCTACCCCCGCCGGTGAATCTCGTGTGCATTTACTCTGCTGAGTCGGCGCGAACGATTGGGTGTGCACGTGGGTCTTATACAATTCGAATTGTCCAATGATTTTTACCATTCACCTTTACTTTTGCCCCTATCAAAATCCGTGAAATTGATTGCTCCCCGCAATTCTCCACAATTTGCCCCAGCATTCCTTTTATTTTTCTTTTTTTTCACTGGACAAACGACTAGTTCAACGTCAGCAAATAGTGACACTGCAATGTAACACGTTATACAGCACAAAAAGCCGAGTATAAATTTCCGTGTAACAGTATCGAAATACCTACGATAAATTCTGTACATCGATTGAAACAGAAACGGCCATTATTTGAAAGTATAAATGAAGAAGGAAGAGAAGACGCCAGAAAAACTCCCCTAATGACAAAAACAAACAATATCAGCCCGGCCATGTCGAAGTATTCACGTACTCCAATGGAAACATAAACAGTACTAAATGTGATAACCTGAAGGTCGTGACTAAGTGCCTTGTTTTGTATTTGAGTTCTCTTTAAAAAAAAAAAAAAACTACAATAACCAATAAATACCTGCACATCAGGCAATTCCATCATGCACTCGAAATGAAACGTTAAATCCTACAGAGTGGCAGGAACCTCACGTTTTCCCCAGCAGTTTTCAAGTTTTCTCTTCACTGTAACATTCGCCGAGTGTGTGCACTAGTCTTCCAGATATCCAACATCAGCTTCACCTCGCAAAACACCGAGTTTATTCCCCCTGTATCCCACTGACTGTGTTCACCCTCTGTTTATATCATTTTTTTTTTCTATCGTGGTAAAAAAAAAAACACACACACACACACACACCGAGCACGAGCTCACCCCGACGGTGGTACACGTACGACTGGCCGAGCGAACCGCCCCAACGGAGGTTTTCGCCTCTGCTTCTGCTCTCCCCTCTCACCCACTCACTCACTCTCTCTCACTCCCTTTCACTGTCTTCCCCTTTCACCGTTCGTCTGCTCAACCATCCCCTCTCCTTGGCTATGGCGCGTCGGCGGTGGTAACGATAGTTCCCCCTCTCTGGGCTGCCTGGTCCATGTATTTCCCCTCGCCGCACCCACGCAAAACCTCGCCGCAAGAGGCTGTGTGGTACTCGGCGTCAGTCGTCGCTACGATCGTCGCCAGGCGAGCCCGAAGCTGGGATTCTCGGCTGGTGGATGACAGAGAGGGATGACTGTTGGAGTGCATGCAATGGAGAATCGAGAACTGCTGAAAGAACGAGGGGGTGAGGGTTCAAGGGACTCCTAGTGTAATTCCGTCTCTCTCGCTTTTCTCTTTGTTGCGCGGATCTTTTATCCTTCGGTATGGGAGGGCGGGGGTTTGGGGGGAGTCTTTTTATTCTTAGACCGAGGAAAAACCGTATCGGGGACTGCCAGCGCCATCTAGCTCTGTCCGCTGGGCTCGAGCGGTAGGAATTGCGCGGAGAGGAATGAAAATACTACATGAAAGAGAGTTGAGATGCTAGGATGAAACGATTTTCGCGACGATGGAAGATGAAGCCTCTCGGAGGGTGACTACTTACGGTCGGGCTGGGGGTGAGAAATTTTTTGATGTGGGTTTTCACTTTTGAATCCTGATTGACGGCGAGCGGGGGAGTTTACTCGATTTTCAGGGGGCGATTGCGAAATCCGGAAATCGAAATTTTTTAACGTTTGGGGAGAACTGGGTAGAGGAAAATTGGATTTTTTTTTTTTGGTTGTCGCATCGATGAGTGGGCGACAATTAAATTATGCAATTTGTGAAATGAGAACAATCGATGGAATTGGAGTATATGAAATTCGGGGGAGAGCGCAATTAATGGAAACTCTAGTGGAATAGGTTAAAAATTTTGGAGAAATTTGCAGAATTTACGAATACTGATCGAGAAATGAAAAATATTGAAAGACACGATATACAGGAATAAACTGGGGTTTTCGCGGTATGATGGGAGATGAAGTTTCTGTGGTAGCTATTTATGGTGGGAGGGTGGGAGTTTGCAGGTGAGATAGTTTTTGAAGTGGATTTTTCCCTATGAATGGCGAGATTAAAGGGGCCGGGGAGCGGGGATTTTCTGTGTTTTGATGGAGAGCGGTGGCGAATCGGGGAATCCGGAAATCGAAATTTTGAACGATTTTCGGGGATTTACAGCGGGATAGAAACTGGGATGCTGATGAAAATTTGCAAATAAAATTGCAATGAGGTAACCACAATAAGAAAATTTCCCATCAAAAAACGCAAATTACCTGATTTAGAATTTATCGTAATTCTGAACTTACGCAATAAATAAACATCCACAGAAATTAATTAATTTTGCTCATCATAACAAAAGCAACAACTACCACACCACAAAAAGAGACTGTGAATTTTTGAAGAATTTAAAAATAGCGGAGTAGGAGAAGTAGAAATACATGAAAGAGATCCAAAATGCGAGAATAAAACGGTGGATTTTTCGCGCTGTGATGAAAGACACGGTTTCTGGGAGGGGTGGGCTATTTATACGGTGCCGAGGGTGGGGTTTAGCTTGCGGGGATGGTACGTGGGTCACGCATTGTTCAAAGTGGATTTTTCACTTTTTGATGATGAGAATGTGTTTGTACGAAAAAGCGGTTTCTATCATTATTTTTTTTTGACAAATCGTATTGTTTGATTGCAGAATCGGCAAATCGAAAATTAAAAAGATTGTCATCAGCCTCAGGGGAGACAATTTGAGACGGACTTTTATCTGACTAATTAAATTTTTGAAATATAATATAACTTTCGCATAGAAAAATTGTAGTGAACCAATCATTATTTCTCGATGTAGAAATAATAAAATGAAATAATACATTGCAAATATTCCGCGCCCTCAGAAATGTATTAACGATTTCAATAATACATACATACGCTTTCCTCTCGAATTCCTTCCGTCAAATGAAATGTTTTCTCTCCTTGTCCCGTCTCGTCTCGTCTCATCTTATTTGTACTCATGTTCTCGAATTTTGCGCAGGCAATGGGGTTAGAGAAGATGAGTTTCATGACAGAGTATAACTCGCATAATGATCTAATGATAGAAATAGTATATTTCGTAACAAGTGAAAGCCGAAGGCGAGTGATATAATCCCACGAGTCAAAAACCACTTTTTTCACGAGTTACGAACACAATTTTTCATCTCAATGTGTCGAAAAAGTACTTTTCCGACACAGCGTGATGAAAATAATATTAAATCCATCGGAAATAAATTTCTTATTGATGGAACCGAAAGTATTGCCCTAGGAGAATCTTTCACGATCCCCAGTCGAGTTCGATAAACTATTTATTTATAAATTAATAAATCATGCCAGACATTTTTCGCTGACAACAGAGGAAAGAGGAACAATTTCCAACTTGTTTTCTTATACTTTGAAAATTTCTGTGAGAGAAAATCACATAGCGCAAGTGCTGGCGAGTTAATTCTAGAAATCCCGGATTTTTCTAAATTTTCCTAGAGCACGTATTTGAATTGAACATTTCTATGTTTACATTGTGAGTGTCAACATTGCTTCAAAGGAGAGCCTCCAATGTGGTTAATATCTCCCCACGCTTGCTCTACTGCTTCACATGTCAGTTAACCATCTTTCAGTAGACTCTGCGCTTCATCTATTCTAGTTTATTCTACGTGGATTCTATCAGCTACGATGGAGAACGTAAACAGTTGGAAAGCGATCATCACTCCAGTAATTCTCGATGAGTTCAACTTACATCTCCCATGAATCTGCTGTATTTGACAATACCGAGAAAAGCTCACTTGATTCACGGATTATCTTAAAAAGAATCGAAAATTAACAGAATTTCTTGAAACTTAGGAATTAACTGTAGTTTCTTTAACTTATTTATAAACAAATGGTTAATTTTCACTGCAATTGTCAATTTAATTCGCAAATTGTCGCCTTATTATCAATGAACATTCTAGAAATTGGTAAATTCGTGTAAGAAAATTATCCATAAATTCGTCAAAGTATCAGGATATTTATCTTAAAGTCTCAAGAAAGATTACGTATCAGTGCACGCTGCATTCGCCGTGCAAAGGCTGCAGAACCGAAACATTTTGTATTCAATTTTTCACAAATCCAACAACTTATTCAACACTTGTTGTATACATGACCTGATGAAAGCAGGCAAGCTCCATCAACTATTAAGGTTTTATGCGAGTCCACAGAGTAGTAGTAAGGTACCACCTGTGATGAAGGAAACACCCTTGTAAATATATAATGCCACTTGGGTCTGCCTTGTCTTCCATGCCAAAGGATAGCCGAGAATGACTCAACTCTTCGCATTACCCGAACGAGAAGAGAACATGAAACACATGTGAAAAAGGTCATAAATGAAGATCATAGTCTCTAAAATTCAACCAATTTCCTGCAGCCCCGATGAATTCAAAAAAATTAACGATCAAAATGTTTTCTATACGAATAAATGCCTCTAGTTTAAAATTGTCCCCTTGATTTTGTTCTCGAACAACTGAACCTAAAGCCAATTACTGCAGACTCCCCCCGACAACCGGCATCTCCCTCATTCGATTCAACTGCTGGTGCCACGCTTGCCTCCCAAGGACGGCAGTATCGATCCCTCGGCTCCAAGAGAAAGTTTGGGTCTTCAATTTACCGTGAACAGCCTTCAAATTTCAGGACAATAAGTCACAAAAAAAATGCGATCTGTATACCCACTTGAATGCCGTCCCCTGTCTTACAGAAGACCTCAGGAGAACTCAGGAATTACTACGGGCTCAACGCGAAACCCAGCATCTCTCTCGTTCGATCGCATTCTGGATGACACTGATGTCACCCAAGGACGGTATTATCGATGCCTCGGTACCAAGAGAGAGCTTGGGTCTCCAATCCACCGCAAACAGTCCTAAAATTTCATTATAACGAGACACAGAAAAATCTGGCCGGTAGTCCCGCGTGAACCTTGTCTCTTGGCTTACAGAAAACCACAGGACCCGTCAGGAATACCGAACATCATCACTGAAGGTCTGGATGTATGAAGGCATGAGAATCAATTCAACTCATTCTCCTTCGACCTCCTCAAGTCGTAATTTGTCCACTCGATTCCATTCGCGAATAGTCACAACTACGTTCAACCTAGGACCAATTACTACGGGCTCAACGCAAACCTCAGCATCTCTCTCGTTCGATCGCATTCTGGATGACACTGATGTCTCCCAAGGACGGTATTATCGATGCCTCGGTTCCAAGAGAGAGCTTGGGTCTCCAATCTCCCGCAAACAGTCCTAAAATTTCATTATAAAGAGACACAGAAAAATCCGGTCGGTATACTCGCTTGAACGTCGTCTCCTGTCTTACAGAAAACCACAGGACCACTCAGGAATACCGAACATCATCACTGAAGGGCTGGGTGTATAAAGGAATGACAACCAAGACAACTCATTCTCCATTCGAACTCCTCAAGTCGTAATTTTTCCACTCAATTCCATTCGCGAATAGTCACCAACTACGTTCAACCTAGAACCAATTACTTCGGGCTCAACGCGAAACCCAGCATCTGTCTCGCATTCTAGTTGTCAGTGATGTTTCACCCAAGGACGGCGGTATCGATCCCTCCATTTCCCACGAAAGCTCGCGTCTTCAACCATGAACAGCCCGAAAATTTCGGGATAACAAGTCACAGAAGCTCTTATATATTGGAATAACTGCGAGGGTGCGGTGACCACATTGATCCAGGGGCTTTCTCCCTGATGATGTCTTCGGGCGTCGCTATATTACAGCCGTAAAAAATCCCACCCCTACCCCCATGGGTATATGGGTATATGTCTACCGAGGCGAAACTGTTTCAGGGTCACACTATCACACCGTGTATACTCGGCAATGCCTGTCAGCCGGGGTGATGTAATGTACGAGCCTCCAGAGAGTCGTCAATCCGAAGCGGGAATTCTACGCCTAGTCCTTATGATGATAACTGACGGACGGAAATATATTAGTCCCTGGTTTTTTGACATTAGGGTGAACATTTCTCCTGAATTATCAAGCCAGTTCTGGACGCAAATGGAGGATTTTTCTGGTGATAAAAATTGACAGCCTTTTGGCAAATGTTAACAACCGGCTGTTCATACTTTATTCTTCTCCGGTGGTCTTACTACGTCTGGAGCGAAGAGCAATACTCAGAGGGATAAGTGGATCTCAAGGAGAAAATGAAACTGGAAAAGTGAAAAAGTAGAAATTGTGGAAAAACTTTGGTCATCTTTGTGTGGAGATTCGTATTAATTTGTTTGCAGCTGTTAAAAATGCAAATGTTAAAAAATGATAATCGTAAAATTTATTCGATAAGCGGAATTGCGGTAATCATCTGCACTGAACTATATTCATTTTTTTCGTTTTTTTTTTTGCATATGCACGTTAAATACTCGTTTATTTATTCTTCCGGAGAGTTTGATGAAAATAGAACAAAAGAATTAGGAATACTTTGTCAAAAGGAAATCTCGAGAAAAAATAATTAATTTCCTCCAGTTGTTTTACGTAAAAATAATTCTCATTCATTCAACAACGGTTTTTCCATCTCTTTACGTTTTCTCAATTTAATCTTTGATTATTCCTCCAACTGACCTCATTGTAATTGATTTTCACAACGACATTTTGATCATTTCTTGTTGTCCATCAGAGGAAAAAACCAATCTTACGAGGGGCAAAGAGCTTCAAGAAAGAAATGAGAATGAAAAAAAGGAGGAGTGGAGCCGGTGATGGCTTTCGCAGAGTCACACGCTGTTTTCCATCTCTCCTCCACTGCTTCTTCGCGGAGTGAAGAGGGTCAACACGAAATACGAAGACGGTAAATACTTTTAACCGTCTCTCACCGTATACGTACATAGACATTTGGCACTTCACCAAGTCCAGTTTGAGATTCTATCCTCCATTTTCCATCTGTCTACGGTGCCCTCTAGCACCGCTTCCCTCAGGCTCTTATCATCCGAGTACTCATAAGTCGTCTTTTCTTTTTTCGCATTGGGACGTGTTTTTTATGATTTTTTTTACTCCGTGTGCATCGAAGAATTGAATTAGATTTGGCAACACTTTAGACCAATATTTTGTGAACGCTGCACGGAGAGAAAAGTACGTTTGATGAAGAAAAAACAAAGATTTGCTTGATCGAAGAAGGTATACTCTTCATTTTTAAAGCCTTGAAATGTACTGATATATACTGAAGTCAGCATAACTTTTAACATGAAACGCTACCCCCACCACCTCCATTTTGCGAAGCGGAGAGTGATTGAAAAGTTACTTTTCCGACACAGCGTGATGAGAAAGTACTTTCCGACACAGCGTGATGAAAAGTACTTTTTCGACACATTGAGATGAAAAATTATGTTCGTAACTCGTGAAAAAAAGTGGTTTTTGGCGAGTGGGAGGTTTATAGCACGAGCCGAAGGCGAGTGATATAATACCACGAGTCAAAAACCACTTTCATTTCCATTTTCTTCACTTGTTATGAAATATACTATTTCACGAGTTACGAACAAAATTTTTCATCTCAATGTGTCGAAAAAGTTACTCTTCCGACACAGCGTGATGAAAAATAATTTGACTCTCACGCCGACTGAGGAAAGTCCTTAGGACTGTGAGTGGATTATTTTAATCCAAGGCTATTTAAAAAAAAATTTTTAGTGTTCGTTCGTTTACCCTCTCGTGTTTTTACGATTTGTTCCCCATCTCATCCCCGACCTCCTCGTCAATGCATTCACCAACGGCCAAGGAAGGACCTCACCACAAGGGGAACACCTTGACCAGGTACAGTCATCTCTTTTACGGAACTTCCGCTCGACAATGAAACCGAGAAATTAGAAGTGTTAGAGAATCGGTGCAACGCGCGGGAGGTAAACCCGGAACCCTCCCCACTCCTGTCTGACGCTCTAACCACTAGGCCATTGCCGTCGGTGAATTTTTAAGTATTTGCATAAGTTCATTTTTTTTTTGTATGTTTCCACTTGGATTTTTATTCGTCGTGTACTTTCATGAATACATTTGAATTTCCGCAATTTATCTTTCTCCGCGACTGCCATTATTTTATTATCTTTCATGTTTATTTATAACGAATTATATTTAGTCCGACTTATTATTATCATTATTGTTATTATTGATTCATAGATACGTTAAAATTTATTTCTACTTAATTTTATTGTTAATGGTTAATTTTCAATTTCCATTTTTTCATGAAATAAGTTATAATTAAATTTTTAATACAGATGGCTTTTGTTCGGTAAAAAAACATATTACTTGAAGGACTTTACTATTGCTTCTATTTATTACCATGGAAAAAATAATATATATAAAAATAAAATGAATTATTTAAAAAATTTCCAATTACGATATTTTATCACGAAAATTTTAATTTTTATTTGAGGCTCTCAGATAAATATTAATATATTATAAGTGCGAAACAAGAAAATTTCAAATTCTCTATTTAAACTTTGATTTCAACACGTTCTAACCCTGATCGTATTTTTTTCATCTGTGTAAACTCCTCATCAACGCCCAAACGAATGTCATAAATTACAAATTTACAATTCTCCCTCGGAAGGAAACGGGACAGAGGAACCTGTAACCTCGACTCGTAAATACGAAACTTCAACCCTTAGGTAGCTATCTATAGCCCGCAAGGAGTGCAACTGGAATGGCGAAAAAAGGCCAAGTGGAGATAGGGGTGAAACGATACTATAGAACGAAAAACGGGGGTAAACTTTGTGGCAACGAGAATGCACGCTTTGCTGCTCGTTGGTTACCCATAAAATCGAGAGATATTTGTATTGCCACCTGCACTTCTAAGTTGCGAGGGGCTTGAGAAGCGCAGAAATTATACCGCTGCATCCATTACGAAGTAGGTTTTTAGTCGAGGGGGGGGGGGGGGGGGGCAATTCATGTTGTTAATGTTCAAGTCGTGCAATTAGGGGCAAATTGAAAGAGTCTAATTGTATTTCTGATGTGGCATTTCGAATCTGCGGATATTATAAATTGCTAATTTTCTTCGTCCCTCGTTGAGAACAGAATTTTGATACTGATTCTGAAAATTAATAGATAATAAAGAGTAGACGTGCAAAAAAGGAATTCTTATTCTCGAATTTCAAAAATTTTAGGTAAAGCCATTTATAAATCACCAGTTGAGATTTAAATTCTGTATTTCAGACTGTTAAATCGTAAATTGAGCCTTTCAATCTCTAATTTATTGTAAATTACGGAAAAATAAATCAATAAATTGCCAAATAAATTGAAAAAATTGCACCCAATGCACGTAAAAAGTCCTCAATAGTCTCCAATAATTTGATCACAATACGGTAATTGTTCTCTCTCAACACATGAATGGATATCCGATATAACTATTCCGCACAAATGGTGTAATGCCCACAGTTGATCAAATTGGAAGACACAATAATTTCTGAAATTTCCAATGTTTCCGTTCACCTGTAATATTCGGAATAATTATCACTCATGAGAGGAGTCTCTGTTTAATCAACGTACATTTGATGTTGGCACCACAAAACATTGAAACAGACTGAATCCCATCACCCCTTCGTTAACGTCAAAAGCTATTGGTTATTTGATATACCCTGTCTCTCGTAATAAAGCCACAGGCAAATTGTGGATGGGGATGGGGTTGGAGGAGAGATCCAATATTGAACATTTCTATCTACCATCCACAACTAGCGCGCGATGATCCAAATACCATAAATTCGCGACCTTAGGTCCAATTTCACGAATTTCAAGTGAGCATCCATCCGGGAGGATCGGAATTTTGGATTTTCAACATTCTCTGAGTATTGTCGTTCGGGCGGTGATTCGGTTAAGATTCAGATTAGGAAATTTAAGTTGGAACTTCAATTTCGGCGATACCTCTGAATTACCAGGTAAACTTACTCATTCGTCTGAGAACTTTCAATTTGTCTTATTATTTATTTTTTTTTTCAATCCATTTCACTTTCTCAATTTCATTTCATTTCTCAATTTTTTAAAACAAATTTAAGACTATAAAAATATACCGCCTTTCAAATACTGTAAAGTCATGATTTTTTTTGTATCAATTGTCAATTATTAGGGACTTAATTTGCGCCTATTAAGTCACCTTTTCAATGCCCCAATTTTGCTGATTTGAATATCCACTCGAGCGTTTAAATTCAACAATTGCCGAATTAACTGAATCTCGACTGAAATGAAAGCTAAACATCTAATTTTCCTCAAATCCAAATGACTATCCAAAATCAATCGAATAAATAAAATCGCCAACTGATTGTTGAATAAATTCATGGACTATCGATAGACCGAATTAATTTAATCGTTCCCTCTTGAAAACGATTGGAATTATTTGGAAAATACATTCGATGAAACACCTGTTAGTAAACAAATAGCACTCGCGATGATGAGATGCACTGTTCCTGGATTCACCGATGATATAACATGGCCTCTCAGTGCGAGAGCTCCCAGATTTTCCGCGAGCAATCCCCTTTGAAGGAAGGAGGAGTTCAGATATATCTGATGGAACATATACAACTCCCTGCGGGGTATGAATGTTATATGTATGCTCGGGATTGACGCAAACCGAGAATCTCATTTCACATTAATGAACTCAGCCCTCATTTCAATACGCATGACGGTGAAAATATTGCTCTACACATGTATAGTCACAACCGAGGGAGAAACAGGCGGAGAATAGTATATTTCGTAACAAGTGAAAAAAAAATGGCTTTTGGCGAGTGGGAGGTTTATATCACGAGCCGAAGGCGAGGGATATAATCCCGCGAGTCAAAAACCACTTTTTTCACGAGTTACGAACATAATTTTTC
>JAPYZN010004661.1:0-15078 GCA_030522865.1 Psyttalia lounsburyi | reverse complement strand
AATTTTCTATCGTTGAATTAAATTAGTAAATAATTTTATCTAAAAGAATGTGCTGTTTTATCTTAAAAGAATTAATGGAAAAATTGCGAGACATCTTAGAAGACTCACTTTTCAGTAGTGAATCGCTATTTTTAATTATGAACCTGATAACTACTACGAATAGTTAATTCATTTCAACCATTTTATTTGTCAAAATCTGGCCAAATTGTATTCAGTCCCGCAATTTATTTATTGCTCCCCCAGAGTAAAGGAGGAATCCTCGCGAAAGCCTGCGAGTACATAACTGAACTCCGAAATACCAATCAAGGGTTGAACCACTGTCTGAAGGAGAACGAAAAACTTCGTCAGGAGGTGACGACCTTGAAGCAAATGTTGGCCCAACTCAAGCGAGAAAATGCACAACTGAGATCTGGTGGTATGTCGAATCCCCAATTGGATCCTTAATCCATCTCTGGAAGCTCTGAGGCAACTGTAAATATCGTCACCCATTACGAGACTATCTCTATAAGGAGAAATAAAAGAAAAGAGTTGAATGTAAGGAAAAAATATTCACGAGAACTCTCTAACTTTTGCCATGCCGAATTCTTTCAGTTGAATCGATAACAACATCACGTCCCTTTGATAGATCAAACTCTACGCGGGGGGACAGCGGTTGAGGCAAAAGGCTGTGAATGACGAATGCCATTTGATTGTAGACCCCTCAAAGTGGACGAAATTTGTTTGCTTATTGAATAAATTAATTTTGTTTTGCTTCGTGTTCTCGAAGATCGAGAAAAATCGAATAGGTTTATTTAATTTCTGGCTAAGGGTGTCATGCATAATTCATAATAGTAAATAGTTACTACTAAAATCAACGTAAATTTAATTTATTTAATGAGCTTTTGACAAACTCTAACTACCAGTCGGAATTAGTCACGCTCTGCTGACTTTGTGCGCTAAAATTAAATGTTCAACAAATTAGAGATTCAGTTAAAATCTCAAAAAATGTAAAAACAATCGCTTAAGCGAGCGATACCATCGTAATGGAGCAACTGGGATAAATAGGAGTGAAATCTCAATTTTTTATTAATCACTTCAGGGAGACAATTTGTTTATAGTAATAAAATGGATAATTCGCAACAACTTCGCTTCAACGCCAAGTCAAAATAAGCTAACCCGTCGCCGTTGTCGCGCAGGATATCGCCATTTAACCAATAAAATAAATTTTTCATTTGAGAAAACAAAAAGAAAATTTAAATTTCACTATCTCAACTCAACTTTAGCAATGATTTCAAATCCCATGACACCCGCAAATTATTTGTCTTCGGGTAACGTGTGCAAATCGATAGAACGAAGTGTAAACAAAACATAATTGATTGATTAATTATGGAAAGAATATTGTAATATATCGTTGATGTATATACCGGGGTTATTGTTATATTATTATTAAAACAAAATTTAAAAAACAAATACGAGAATCTACGGTTGATCTTTCTCCGCCTAATTTCTTGCATTAGAATTAAAATAATGAGAATTGTTGATGCAAATGAATTTTATAAAATAAAAAAACCAACCAAAGTCACTCGAATTTTGTGCATAATTTTCATTTTATTTTCTTTGTTTTTACATATCGTACAATGGAAATGATACTGGAGCTGTTGGAAACAGTGGATAAACAGGGGAATTTATCTATTAATTTTTTTTTCATTTCAATTCGCATTGCGAGATTACCGGAGTGGAGGGGTAAAGGACCGGAAATGAGTCCTATTAAAATTTCTTATGATCTTATAAACAATTTGATAATCAATAAGTAGAGAACAAAATTCAGTACATTTCACCGGTTCGAATGTTCCGACGCAAAATATGTCCTGATTTCCTCTTTAAACCTCTCAATTTTCAAATATATTTATAAAACAATTCAGAAATTAATTAACTCATCGCTTCTCATCGATCTCCTACGCATTTTAAGACTCAGCAATCCATTGTCAAGCCTACCACACACACGCGAACGTCTCAAAACGTTCGGCATATTATTTTAAACTCCATTTTTGTATTTTTTTTTAACGTATCAACGTTAACATAATTTCACTTTAAATCTATTTAACGCTTATATGTATTCTTTCATTAAATTTCTATCACGTTAACATATAATATGGTACAATAACTAATACTTGATGATTTTCAATTAATTGATATTTTCTCATTCTCCGTGGAAAAGCTGTCGTTCGCATCAGTACGAGACTGTTTAATTTTATCTTATCCCATTCACTTGACACATTAAAGGCAAAATGTGTGTGTTTTTTATTCCTTTATTATTGTTAATTAACATTATTGGAATATAATTACTTTCAATTGAAAATAGAACGACAGTTAAACTTTCCCAAAGATATTTCTCATCAATATTGTACATGAAATAGAATTTCACTGTTTTTTTTATAGTTTGTTCTTGTTTATTCTAAAATGTGCAAAAAAGCACTAATGGAAATTATTTCTTTATTGGACCGGCACAGATAATAAACTGCCACATTTGGGGGGACTAAAACACAGGTTTAAAAAAATCAATAATCATGGCGGATGTACAAGGAATACTTCACAATGATCGGAAACACATTTTCGTTAGATAAATTGGTTTTTTTTTTCACTTTTAAAATCCCGCAGGGGCTCAGGGGCGCTCCACCTTTATTGTCTCGATCAAAAAATGTTGAGTTGGCACTCGAGATTAAATAAATTATTGCAGATTTTTTAACCACATTTTTTGGTTTAATTCCGCAGTGAAGCGATTAAAAAAATTATTTAACAAAGACATTAATAAAGAATGACTCTAGAGTAGAATAAGTCAACAAATAAATTGTGGATGAAACAATAGTTAACAAAAAATATTTGTTTTGAATTATTTTTCTGAATCACTCCTACCAATATGATTCATTTACCGAGAAGATAGGAATTCATTTATTAGATTACGCTTCACTACTGAATTAATCGGCAATTGTGGATATTTACAATTTCGGGGGTTGGGACAATAAACAATTGGATAATGTGTGTCAATTAAAGGGATTTCAAGAAACTGAGAATCCTCCAAAGGTAGGGATGAGTAATTTCGTTTATGCCATTCGATGATTAATACCTCGTTCATTTTTGCCTGGGGGTTGGAACATCCCTAAGCACCCGGCATTCTCGAACAATCGATCGAATAGAGGGCTCTGTGCGGAGAATAATTTTTTAATTATTTATTTACTTAGTCCTCCAAATTTCTGAACGCCTGCTGGATATCTTCGTGCAACTGATCGAAGTCTGATCTTATTTTTTGTTCTCCATCCTTCACGGGATCCTAGTGAAAATATTATGGGCATTAGAAAGTTGTTTAAAGAAAGTGTTATTATATCAAAGGACGTTAAGAGAGAGTGTCCTTAAGGAGGGCTTCAAAAATGGACATCATCTGTTAACGGTCGAATTGAGGGAGAGTAGGGCAAAAAGGAAGAACTTCAGTTGACGATAACTCAGGATTGGCAGAGTGAAATTTCATAATTTTTATTTCATCTTAAAGCTCTGACTTTCAGCTTTAATATGAAATAAAAAACATTCAATTTCACTCGGCCGATCCTGAGTTATTGATCATTGCAATCGTTCCATTTTGCCTCGCTCTGAACTATCTCGACAAAAAAATTATTTAATTATTTAGTAATTGTAAAAATTGTTGAGTGATTTTTTGTACGGCATTTGACGAGTTCAATGGTTCGGACGTTTTCATAATGTAAGATATAAAAAAACAATGAACATTCACCTTGAACTTCATCGAGCTGAGTTGATACAGAATATTTCCCATGCTGTCACGGATGACATTCCAAGTGATTTTGTTGTCAGACTGTGCTGTGGATTCAACTGCATGTCTTGCCATGTCATAGAAAGCAATCATGTTTCGCAGCATGCCCACAGTTTTGTAGAATGGACAAAAACGATCGTAGGACGAATAACTAAAAAAGAAAATGGCGATATTGAAGTTATTTCCCCGAGTTCAATGAAAAATTCTACAGAATATTTTCAAGTACCTGTTCTGTTGCAAGAAGTCATCCTTCAACAGCTTAGCAACCTCGAGTGTGATCTTATCGGTCTCGGCCAACGAGGCCTTACCGACCAATTGCACAATTTCGGAGAGCTCCTCCTCTTCCTGAAGAATCTCTTTAACCTTGGTTCGCAGGGGTACAAATTCCTGGAAGTTCTTGTCGTAAAAGTCGTCCAGTGCACGTAAATACTTGCTGTAGGAGATCAACCAGTTGATGGAGGGGAAGTGCTTGCGTTGGGCGAGTTTCTTGTCCAAACCCCAGAACACCTGAAGAGTGATAACATTGTAGACATTTTTCATCCTAATCAATTTTTATAAAAAAAAAAAAAAGAAAAAACAAAAGAGTAATAAAGAGTGGGACGCAATGAAAGTTCTTCAATTGTCCATAGCTCAGGATCAGCCGAGTAAAATTGAATTATTTTTTCTGCATATTAAAGCTGAAAGCACGAGCTTTAATGTGAATTAAATATTAATTAGTTTCACTCTACCGATCCCGATTTATTGTCAATGGAAGTCCTTCCATTTTTCCCGATTCGCCCTTATATCAGCAAAACTTCTATTAATAATCCGAATTAAACATTTAAGTACAACTTTTGAACTTTTGGGGGACGTCCTCTCGCTGCGAGCGAGAAAAAAAACTAATTCGCAAAAGAAATAATACATTTGTTGTAAGTCTCTCTTAATCTCCATAACTTCATCCCAGATCTGTATTTTTATTTTGTTTATGCTCACCTGGACAATACCAAGAGTGGCACTTGTGACAGGATCGGAGAAGTCACCACCAGGAGGTGATACAGCACCGACAATACTGACGGAGCCTTCACGGTCTGGATTACCAAGGCATTTGACTCTGAAAATTGAGGAAATAAATATTATTCACTGAAATCAATCAATGAGAAGCATCAGTGGACATTATAAGAGCAGGGGATCATCAAAAACTTTTATTTTTCGTAACAAAGTTAAACTAGAGAGGACTTTTTTTTTTTAAACAAACCTTCCGGCACGTTCATAGAAACTGGCGAGCCTGGCTCCAAGATAAGCAGGATATCCAGAATCAGCAGGCATCTCAGCAAGACGTCCAGAGATCTCACGAAGTGCCTCAGCCCAACGAGAGGTTGAGTCAGCCATCATGGAGACGTTGTAGCCCATGTCCCTAAAGTACTCAGACAACGTGATACCAGTGTAGATGGAGGCTTCACGCGCTGCTACAGGCATGTTAGATGTATTGGCAACAAGAGCCGTACGCTTCATGATGGACTCAGTGACACCTTCAATCTCCACAGTCAACTCTGGGAAGTCACGGAGTACCTCGGACATCTCATTACCACGCTCACCACAACCAACGTAAATAATAACATCCGAGTTGGAGTATTTGGAGAGGGCCTGGGAAATGACAGTCTTTCCACAACCGAAAGCACCAGGAATTGCAGTGGTTCCACCTTGGACACAGGGGAAGAGGGAGTCCAGGACACGTTGGCCTGTTAGAAGTGGATGATTTGCTGGCAGTTTCTCGGTTACAGGTCGGGGCTGACGGACAGGCCACACTTGGAGCATAGTGTATTTATTACGTTCGCCGTCGAATTCTGTCTCAAGGATTACATCCTGAAATTAAAGGCGATTGATTAATTGATATTTCAATTTTTCTGAGCATTAATTGAATTACAAGGAAATTAGTTTTGAAACTGCGAGAGAATTCATCTCAAACTATCTGCCATCGTTTGACGACTTTATTAGTTCACTTGTCATTTTCAAAATCCTTTGTAATAGGATATTTCGTAACAAGTGAAAAAAAATAGTTTTTGGCGAGTGGGAGGTTTATATCACGAGCCGAAGGCAAGGGATATAATCCCACGAGTCCAAAACCACTTTTTTCACAAGTTCCGAACATAATTTTTCATCACGCTGTATCTGAAATAGTATATTTCGTAACAAGTGAAAAAAAATGGTTTTTGGCGAGTGGGAGGTTTATATCACGAGCCGAAGGCGGGTGTGATCGCCTAACACTCGTGGCCGGCTTCGCCGGGCACTCGTGCAAGTGACTACTTTACGCACTAGTTGCACAATATACTATTCCGACACAACGTGATGAAGACCATATTTTTAACTCATTACGTTTTCCATACCCACTGATTATTTCGTAAATATCTTAACAAAGACTAGCTGAGATGAGACATCTTCAGCTTTTATTTTCTCCACGAGACAAGGCTCAATAAAAATAAAAAAAATACTAAAATATTTTCCTGCTTTTGGAAACACTCATTAAAAATAAGAAAGGACCAATTAAAAATTTCATTTCAACACTCACATCAACAGTGTAATTTCCAGCAGGTGCAATGTAAGTAACAGTTCCCTTGCTCTTGGGTGGCAGGATCATTTTGTGTTTAACAAGAGTGTTCTCGTGAACAATACCGTAGAGATCGCCACCGGTGATGTGGCTTCCATTCTTAATATTCAGTGGATTGAACTCCCAGGCAATAGTGCGGGAGAGCGCGGGTGTGTTGACTCCCTTAGGAATGTAGATTGAGCTGGTTAGCTCGTTGATGTCCTTGAGAGGACGCTGAATACCGTCGAAAATGCTCCCGAGGATACCGGGACCGAGCTCAACAGACAGTGGCTTGCCAGTTCGAAGGACAGGGTCACCCACTGTTACACCACTGGTCTCCTCGTAGACCTGGATCGTTGCCATGTCTCCCTCGAGACGAATGATCTCGCCCACTAGTTCATAGTATCCCACACGAACCAACTCGTACATGGCAGACCCAGACATTCTCTCTGCCGTAACGACTGTAAGTCAATGAATTTAAGGCATTAGTAGATCTTTAACAATATTAACAATAATACAAAATTGGAAGATATGGTTCACTCTCTTGAGAAAAAATTAATGAGAAGGTGGAGTGAAGAAATGTCTTTTTCTAAAATTATTTTTCCTACCAGGAAGTAGTCTTTCTAGTTTATTATTAAATAATCACCGCAAATTTGGACATTTCTATTCTGTTATTTCCGTGATTTATTTATTTAAAAATTGGGTACTTACCAGGTCCAGATACTGCGTAGACATACCCGAACTTTCCCTCCCGGTCCTCGTGGGCGAGTTTTGCCAGATTACGATCCGCCATTTTGCTGATTTATTTACCTGAAAGAAAAGAAAAGTAGGCAAATAAATAAATGGCCAAAGATTTTTGCCATGGCAGGCTGAGAATTTTTAAGACTATATTATTTAATATCAGGATTGAGATTACTCCATGAAAACTACATAAACGTGATCTGTAAAATTGATGCAGAAAGAAAAACAGGTAATATTTATCAATTTTACTTAATTTAATTTCAGCCTCTGCGCCCCCTCCCTATTCTTTACCTTTTTAATATAAAAAATGCCGAAGAGAAGCAAACGAAATGACAAATTATCAATTGGAACCCTCACGAACTTCTACAAGAAAGGAAATTTCCCGGCTTTTCATACACTCCACAACGAGAATGCAAACAAATATATTAAATGAGATGATAATGATAATGATCGAGATGATAATTACACAAATGGATAATATCTCAAGAGCTCCAAAGCATTGAAAGGCTGAATTCGATCAAGAAATCCCATAAAATTCATGATTCTCTCCCTCATTTCAGTCAGTACAGATCCAAGTGACTTAGGAATCACCAGAAAAAGTTATTCAGGTCTTCTGAACCCCCAACATTGGGAGAAATCAGAAATATCATAAACCTACATTCCAAAAGCTTCAAGACTTCAAAACTCCAATCAACGAATTCCCAATTGCTGCTCCACAATAGAGAGTAATAAAAATAATACTCGTACTATTAACCCAATAATTCCCCAAATAATCCAACATTGCCCTTTACATTCTGACAACCAAAAAGATCAAGTTTTTTCAAATCATGTGACCCCTCCCCGTCTCGTCAGCCCCACATTTCTCGAAATAAATCAACAATTATCAAAAATCCAACCCCAAAAGCTGTCCGAAATAAATCCCTCACCTTCACCCCTTCAATGTAACAATAAATAAATCTCCAATCCACATCTTCCTCATCCGTCATACGTTCTGATGATCAGTCTCGTGGAATTCACGTGAGTTCGAAAAGAAGGCGTAGCCCTCTACCTACTGTCTGCCCCTGATTGTTGGCCGCAAAGTGTTAACAAAAATGATAAATGAAATGCTCAACCTCGAAAATAATAAAATCCTTGAATTCCCCGTGAACCCCATAAGTAATCAATGAATTCCCCAGCCACGTCATCAGCTAAACAATTATCAATTCTCCCAAGATATATCTCCCCAGAGTGAAATGATGGCGCAGAGACGATCGATACTACCTCAGGTAAATTCTCATTCACAGTTAATTAAATTGATAGAATATTATTCACTTGTTTCGTACGGTTTTTCTCGGCCACTGGCAATCGTTGACACTTGTCTGTATGCGTTAACAATGATTAGACAGTCGGGATGAATTAAAAATAGGTATAAACGATGGAAAAACTTACTGAAGACGTCCGACTTGGACTGATTCGAGGATACCACCCAGAGTTGAGCCTGCTCAGCTATCACAAGACTGGTCAGCTGACTCAATGTGGCGGTTCTCAACGATTTGGGTGGTCCTGAATGGGTGGGTTTACATGAGACATTGTTGTTGTTGATCCATTTTTGAGTTTGAGGAGGGAATAACAGTTGTTTGTTGTGTTTTGAGTGATAATTTTGGAGTTGATGGAGCTTTGCGAAGGAGATGTTCCGAATCAATGGAGATCTCTGCTGTTTCTCGACCACTGGCAAGTTTTTCGCCACTGCACATCAGCAGGAGTTGATTATTAGGGATTGTAGGACGTTGGAGGATGTCCAGACGTTCACTTGTCAGGATATTATTGAGGTATCAATTGTTGAATGTTAATAAGATATCAATTAATTAAAATGCTTGAGTTGTTTTTCAGGGGTCATTATTTCCCTAGTCATTTTTCTCCCAAGGAAATAATTTCTGAATGGGTTTTTTGCAATGAATATTTTGACATACTTCATCGAAAATCGTTCATTAATTAGGGGCTTGGATATTTCTCACTTTTTCAGCATGTCGAGTGGTCGCCTGGGGGTCAGTTGGTCCTCTGTGCTAATATAAAAAAAGGAGTCATTCAAGTTTACTCGATTAAACATCCAAAATGGAAATGCAAATTGACCGAAGGAAGTTCTGGAATTGAGAAAGTCTTCTGGGGTCCTGACGATCGATCAATACTGATCGTCTCAGATCTAAGGGTAAGCCTTTCTGATGAATATTGTTATATTGTCAATAATTTCACCAGTCGAATGGTATTTGGTGAGTTAAGAATAATTTTGAGCAGTTGAAAAAATCTTCTGCCAAAGACACATCTCGTCCTAATTGTCCTCAAAGAATACGTTATTAAAGATATAATTGAAATAATCTAATAAAAAAATAATAAAGTGATAATCCATTTATTGTATAAAATTGTTATTCTCCTAACTAATTCCAAAATTGTCTTCCAATCAATTCTTCAGGTGCACCTGTCAGTATGGACATTGGACGACCACAATTTAACAAATATCTGGAGTCTGAAATCCTCAACGCCTCAGAACATTGCCCTCAACATTCCTCAGACACAATTATCAGTGATAGTGTCAAAAGAAGGTAGAGATTGGGTAGAAATATATGAAACGACCACGTGGAAGCTGACAAGGGTGAGTTTATAAAATATTTTTATTAATTAAATATCCACTCCCAAAATTCTGGCAATCTCCACATCATAAATCTTCACAGCTCGATCAGAGCTGCAACTGGCTAACTGCAGCAGCTCTTCTGTGCCATTCGGTCGAAATGACAGTCGTTTAACTGTTTTATGATGAGCAACAGAAGTGTCCAGCTTCAAACAGTCCACAAACTTTCCCTCATTGTTTTCAAAATTGATTCTCTTCACTTCAATGCCTCCCTCCTCGACTCCAATAGCCAGAACATAATGAGTCCCCTTCAGAATGCCTCGATGGAAGGCGAGGGCAGTGACAGACTGACCCTGGAGGTCCTGAATTCCCACAGGTTGAGGAGTCACCCCCTTCAGCAGACTGTCCACACTCCAGACTCCGATTTTCCCTTCTCGAGAGCCAGTGGCAAAATATTTTGAGTCTGGAGACCAACAGCAGCACCAGATGATCCTGGTGTGCAAAGCATTGGCAGCAGGACTGACTAAAACCACTTCATAATTAGTGCTCTCGTTATTAGACTTCTGGTGACTTCTGTAGAGGGCCCATCTCCTGTCTCTCGAGACGGAAACCAAAAATTCATCATTCGGGGAGAATTCCATCTGAGTCACTGTCAATCTGTGCCCAGAAAGTTTTTGGACCTGTCCCCAGGTTTTGGTGCTCCAAAGAATGATGCTGGAGTGCTCAGCGTTGGCGGATTTACAAGAGGTGGCGAGTATTCGTCCGTCAGCTCTCGCTGCCATTGCGAATATTTCATAGCCGTGGCCATACAGTTTCTCCAACTCTGGCCAAAGGGTGTACCTGTAAGTCCCCAGAAGAACATATGAATTTTCTGTCTACATGGACCGAAAGTGAGCATTCTAACCTCGCTTCGCTCGGTTATAAACGCTCATTTTCGTCCATTTTGACAGAAAAATTGTATTCAACCCTCGGAAAGAAAATCAGAGAAGCATTCCTCACGTGCTTACATGCTTGCTTTCAGTCGTAATTAGTAAGCCCGTAAATGGATATAATGAGTAAGAATTCTAGGGAATTTATATCTCTTAAATGCAGGATTGAGGAGACTTGCTAGAGGAGATAATGAAATTGTAATGAATATTTTAGTCGAGACAGTTGCGGAAAAAATTACAAACGTAACTTATCCAAAAAATGGGGGTAGCCATTGCGTAAAAAATGGCGTCAATCGTAACGTAAAATCATTACTATTATCCACTGTAAATGATTATTTCCATCAAAAGTTATAAAACAATCAAATCAGCTTACCGAACAATCTCCTCTTCCGTGGGTGGCCTCTCCATCCGCAAGTCCTCATCCTCCACCTCATCATCAATTTCCTGTCCATCGACTGCTTTATTCGTCAAGCCCAATGCAGGCACTGAGGCTCGATCTCCAGCGCTTCTTGGATTTTTCCACTCCAACCCCACCAGACACTCCTTAAAGTACGAAGGAGCCTCGAAAATCCTCACGACCTTCTCATCGGCGCCCGAGGCAAACAAATGAGACGACAGAATCGACAGACAATTGATGTCATAACCATGAATCTGAGGTCTAGCAATTTCATGCCAAACTTCAGAGCTCCCTGATCGCCTCCAGGGGACATGAATCCTCGTCGTCTGATCCAAGCTCGTGGTGATGAGGTAGCGTCCCTGGGGGTCCCAATGGAGATCGCTGACGTCGGAAAAATGTCCACTGGGTGCAGTCCTTGGGTTCCACCTCTTCACTTCATCCTCAAACCTCCACATATGGAACGTTCCCTGATACCCATGAGCTAGGACACTCGATCCATCCTTATTGAAGTTTGCCCCATAGAATCCTAAGGTATTACCTCCGACTTTGCCCAATCGAACCGTCTCCATCCAAATTCCAGCGGAATTGGGCTCCCAGATGATCGTCGTCTTGTCCAAAGCACTTGAGAGTAATTTATTTGGCCTCTTCCACTCTCCGTCAATCAGAATCGGTGGATGCCACTGGACTCCATAAACCCAGTGCTCATGACCACTCAAAATGGACTCCAGAGTCACCTCAAATATTTGATTGTCCACTGTGAACTCGTTTACCCGATCCTCCGGGGGCTTTTCTTGTGGAGATGTCGAGATTTTCCACAGACGAATCGTCCCGTCTTGGGATCCTGAGGCTAGAAGGGACGAGGATGAGGAGATCTGCATGACGTCGAGGCACTGGATCCAGTCTTGATGACCGGTAAGCTGTTTCGAGAACTGGAAATTCAGGTTGACAGGACCAGAACTCGCCGAAGGTATGCTCCATGTGAACAGGTGGATGGTTGCATCGTCCATGACAATAATCAGTGTTGGTATGTTTTGGGGGCCCGGCAGGTGAGTTATCTTGGCTTCTGTGGGGATTTTACCCTTCAGATCGAGCGTTTGTTTGTCAGAAATCGTTCCAGAGGAGGTTCTGAGCCACACCGAGAAGATTTCTTTGAAGGAGGAGGCGCAGATCAGCAGAGATCGATTCTCTCCAACAGCCCCAGCTCGATCTTCCTGAGTAATACCGAGATAAGCTGCATCAGTCGTTGTCAATTGATCCCCTAGGGTTATTGTCACGTTCGGGGTGAAGGAGTCGGAGCTCTTGCTCCAGACGATGACTGAGCCGTCTCGAGAGCCTGAGAGAATCTCCTCCTCTGGGGTTTTTCCATCTGTTTCGATCCATTGAACCACTTTCACCTGGGACGAGTGTTTGTGCAGTGTCTGGGTGACTCTACCGGTGATATCCACGTCCGGATCGTAAATTGCGATGGAGTTTGACGATCCGTAGCAGACGAGACCGTTTTTACCCCAGTCTACCGCCCGGGGTTGACAATTACAGGCACAAGATATGTAACTCGTTGACATTTTTAATTATTCTTATGATTTTTAGTTTCACATTTGTCTCATTCTTTTTGAATTATTGTTGTTTATCACTTGGGGTATATAACCTGTCGACCTCTCTCGCGTGGTCCCGTACTCCGGAGCTCACTGTCATTTTCGTCACGTGGCGAAGGGGGAGAAGGCGCGGGAATTACGAATACAGTTGTAAAATTGGAGTTGTACACTGAGAAAAAATGTCCGCATATGAAATTATTTATTATTATTACTAGCATTGATCTCTTAGTTTTTGTTTTTATTTATTACTAGTGTTATTGATTTCTTAATTTCTCCGTTTCAGAAATTGATGTGTGATAAATTATTGGGAATTGACGGGGTTTCCTGGTCTCCCAATGGAGAACTCCTCGCGATTTGGTGCTCGACTATTGGAAAATCAAGACTCCTGGTGTATTCTCTCGTGACGGATTCGCATATTGGAGCTTTCAGCGATGGAGATGGACAGAAGAATGGACTGACCAATGGTATTAAAAAAATTTCTGGAGAAAATAATATTAAAGGGATTGATAAAGTCGTGTGGAGTCCTGGAGGACAATTATTAGCCATCGCCGGATATAATGAAATGGTAAAATTCCAAAATAAACAAAATTCTTTACAATAAATGTGACATTATGGAAAATTTTACGATTCAATTAGAACTCCAGTATTTATTGGATTTTCATCTTCAGATCGTCTTCACATTTTTTTTTTCACGTTTAATAAATTAGAATATCTTTGTTGTCAAAAAAATCGCAGATTGCGGTTATTAATCACGTTACCTGGACAATTATTCAATCGTTGTATTGCGATCCTGTTGTGAGAGAGAGTAATTATCTTGGGAAAGTATTCAAAGAAGTTGAGGTGAAGAAGAGAGACTGGACGACTGATGGCTATTCGGTTTCAATTCCAGATCAGCACTTCAGATATAAAAGTACGTACCAAAATTTTATTATTATCTGCCATCGTATGCAATAATTATTATTATAATAATTATAATAATAATCCCGGTATTTTTCCTTTTATTTGGAAATATCTTTGGAGCCCCGTGGTTCACGTGAGAGTATTAAATAGTATATTTCGTAACAAGTGAAAAAAAATGGTTTTTGGCGACTGGGAGGTTTATATGACGAGCCGAAGGCGAGGGATATAATCCCACGAGTCAAAAACCACTGAGCCGAAGGCGAGGGATATAATCCCACGAGTCAAAAACCACTTTTTTCACGAGTTACGAACAATATTTTTCATCTCAATGTGTCGAAAAAGCACTTTTGCGACTCAGCGTGGTGAAAAGCATATTTCTCACCTAGGGAGGAAAAATAGACAAGTCGTCCCCACGTGCAAAATTACGACCCGAGCCGCAGGCGAGGGTTGTAAGCACGTGTGGAATGCTTGCCTGATTTTCCTCCCGAGGGTTGAATACGATTTTTCTGCCGAAATGGACGAAAGTGAGCGTTTCTAACCGAGCGAATGCTCACTTTCGGTCCATGTAGGCAGAAAACCATTTTTTTCACTTGTTACGAAATATACTATTTTGCAAAAAAAACAAAAACTTTAAAGATTACTTAGAATAACTTTCCCTGAATTATCAAAACTTCGGGATTGTTTAAATAATTGAAAGATAATATCCAGAAAATTGATTTATTTTCCACAATGACGGCCGAAACTTTTGAAAAAAGGATAATAAAAGTAGAGGAATTATTTATTTTGCAGTGCAGGAGATCAATGAAAGACCCCTAAACATTCAGATTGACATTAAACCGATCAATTGGGACGTAACCATCGCTGCAATTGATATTATGGAGTTCAGCCCTTGTGGAAGATTTTTAGCCGTCAGGCATCAGCTGTATCCCACTACTTTATGGATCTGGGACCTTGTGGACGACTGTGTCGATCATCTTTTATTAAATAATTCAATCTCCGGTGAGGGAGGCATTTTAATCATTGGAAAGAGTACTCAATTCGCCGGTGAATATCAGGACGAGATTTTTTCTTATTGTTTTAGGAATTTCCTGGGAGCCAAACAAAACCCACCTGCTAGTTACCTCCGAGTCTTCATTGATTTTTGAGTGGAGACCGAGGAGTACAGCAGCTTGCCTGGAGTCCCCCAAGGCCATCAAAGTATTGAATACCAAGTGGAGTCCACGAGGGGAACTTGTGATTCTACAAGGGTACAACAAAGCTTCGCTAATTCGCATCACTGACTGATATTCTGGAGCCCTTCGCATGAAATCTGTGAATTAATCTGTATAATAATTTATCACAATTTGTATGGTAATTATTTTTCATGCGTAGTAAATTTTATTGATATATCTCTTCTATCAACACTCACGATGAATGAAAAATCCATTATTCTCTTGCTTGACGGTAATTAGATCTTAAGAGTGTCCTGTGGGTGTAGGAATAATAATTAGTATTTTTTTCATAAGTGGAATTCGACCGCCATATTGTTTACATCGACCAAAATATCTAGGGAATT
>JAPYZN010004659.1:0-11219 GCA_030522865.1 Psyttalia lounsburyi | reverse complement strand
AAAATTGATAATTGTGAGAGAAGAGATAATTGCCAAATTTGTTATAGACCCGGAAGTTCCGTTTCACTTTAACAAACTCAGTAAAATGTGTTCATCGATGGCAATCAGATAATGAATTAAGCATCCAATAAAGTAAATTCAGTAGTCCTGAAGTGAATAACTGTCCAGAAGCCCCTGGGTAAACTCAGACGTTCCTGATGAAGACAATAACATCATCACGAGTGAAAAAAAATCAAAGGTATTAACAAATGAGAATTTCAGGAAGTACCTTTACTACGTATTTTTTGGGTATAAGGAAGAGATTAAAAAACATGGTTAACATGTCCTATCAAAACCTTTTGGTATTTGAAAAAAGTCGTGAGACATCTGCTTAAGGTGAAATAGGACTGCTGTGTCTAACAAATTAGAAAAGTTTCTCTCCTCCCACAATTATCAATTTTTTGCTCTGAAGGTGCTTCATTGGCTCGATCATTACTTTATACAATCAATGAAGCAGTTATATCAGGAAAAATGACTAATTACGGGAGAAGAAACGATTCTCCAATTTTCTGTAAACCTGGGATTCTGTTTCTCCGTAAGGAATTTAATTATTTATGTAGTTTTTCGCAGAAAATATGAACAATTAGAAAAATTGTCTCATAGACAAATCCGTAATTTGTTGAAATTTATATCTATTAAAACATGATATTCATGAACAGGAATGTTTACAAAATATTCACAAATTGCAATAAGTGATTTGGACGAAGTTCCTTTGGCAAGGATTTTTCCAAAATTTTCCTACCCAATTCAAAAAGAAAATTTGACAACTCAAAATATCAAAATCTACAGTATCTATAGTATGCATTACACTTTAAGATCCGTCTTCTTGAACTTAAAAAAATGAGTTTTCCCCAGAATTCCCCAGATTTCCCTACCTTTTTTTTCCTTTACGCCAGAGTAGATTACACACGCTAGAAAGCAGTACAAATTATGATTTTTCAATCAAATGAAGGATCATAATCTTTTACTTGACGATAATTAAGTCTCAAGTGTGTGCTGTGTGTGTAGCAATAACAATTAGTGTTTTTTTTCATAAGTGGAATTCGACCGCCATATTGTTTACATCAACCGAAATATCTAGGGGATTGAGGGTGTGATTATACATTGATAATTATATCCTTATCTTCATTTTATACTGACCACATCTACTTATCGTCAAGTAAGAGATTATGATCCTCCATTTGATTGAAAAATGATAATTTTTCCGTGCTTTGTAGCGCGTGTAATTTACTCTGGCGTAAAGGAAAAAAAAATGGAACGACTGGGGAATCTAGTAACATAAATAAATACAATTTCAAGATGGCGGCCCTCAAAGGAAATAGATTGATCGAATTAAGTAGAATTTACCATCCAATGGATCCACCCAGACACAAACATCCTTAGGTGCGACATTCTCCAGGTGCTCTGGCAACTTGACATTCAGAACTTCCTGATCCATATCCGTGACAATCCAGTGAGGGGGAACCTCACACCTAGAAGAGCCCTCCTCACCGATGATGGTCACCTCTGGGAACTGCCTGCTGAGGGATTCGATGATGCAATTCTGGGCTGATCTGTCCGCCTCAGTCTGGAGATCGTTCTTCCCTTTCTCCACGATGTTCAACTCGCCCTTGTTCATGACATCGCGAATTATTTTACCAGCCTGAGCCACTGCTGTCACCGAGGAGGCGATCAGCCGCGTTATGAGGGGCTGACATTGGGCCATTTTTCAATCTGAAAATTGTCTTTCCTTCAATGGACGAATGGATCTACTCACTCGTTGATTAGTAAAGAAGAGGATTTCGTAAGGAGGGTCGAAATATTGAACCCAATCAAAATGTTTTCTCCTATTTTTAAGTCATTTTGATATTGCAAATTCATGGCTAAACCCAGGTTATCTTGGCAAAGACCCCTATCTTTATGAATAATTAAATTTCGGCCAAGATCTTCACAACATTAATTGGTAAATCAATTAGTTATTCAACTCATTAGCAACAGTCTAACACGTACGAAAACAATTAATAGAAAATTCTAGCGAATTTGCTAATGAATTCTATTAAAATTCGAAAAAATAACCTAGACGATTTTTATTGGATATTCTATAGGAAACTTCTTATGGATTTTTAATTTCTGGTTGAATTTTCATAGTGAGTTGTTTATATTACAATTATTGAGTAAAAGTTCCCGGAGTTTTTTCCACTGGATTCGGTTCTATTTTACGTTAAAGACTCAGTGAAAAACACTCGGAAAATTTTTGCTGAATAATAAAAAAAAAATCAATAGAAACTTAAAATCTATAATTTTATTTCTATAGAATATCCGATGGGAATTTATTTAAAAACAGTTCGAAGCTTTGGATAGAATTCTAACAGAGATCCTGCGGAAATCCTATAGCATTTTCAGAGAATTCTAATAGAATTTTCTAATGAATTCCCCAGGAGTTTGTAGTAAATTGTTTACACAAGAATAATTCTGAAAAAGTTTAATCTCTGGTTTTATTGGCATTATTATAAGCGTCATTGTCACCTCAAAGAACAGGATTTATGAATTTCCACATTCTTCTGACGTCACAGGAAATCATTGGATGGATTTGGAGTAGAGGTAGGATGGAATACCGAATTATACTCAGAGGGAAGGGGGGGGGGAGGGGGGGGGGGGGGGGGGGGGGGGGGGGGGGGGGGGGGGGGGGGGGGGAGGGGTCAAAATGTAAAAGCTCGAGAGGGTATACATGATGAAATAAATTATAATTATTGATAGTTAAGAATTCAGTGAACAAATGAGAGTGAGTAGCTTAATTAATGAATCAATCGATAATTCAATGCATTAAAGATTTACTATTCATATTCTCCAATCATTAATTATACATAAATGACAATTGACATAAAAAATAGGGAAATTTATAAATGACCAGGACCTAAAAATAAACAATCAATTTACGACAACACAAATTAATTAATTAATCGGTTTAATAAGATGAGAAATTATGAATTTATAAAGTAACTCAATTGATTAAGAAATAAATAAATTAATTAACTCGTTATAAGTAAATAAATAAATATAGGAGCTTGAAATAATCATTGAATATGCAGGATTAGAAATTAATTAATTAATCACTTTTGAGGGGAAATGGAAACCCAGTGTCTACCGAAAGTTTGTGAAGTGTCTCTTCTACAATTATTAATTTTCATGAAGCTGAAATTAATTTTGCCATTGAATAATCACTGACTGAACTAATATCAGAAGAAAATGAAAAACATCCCATCTCAATCTTGCCATTCTCTAGATGGGATGTTTTTCATTTTCTTCTGATATTAGTTCAGTCAGTGATTATTTAACTATTCGTTTTGGATGCAAATTCAGGTTCATTAATTTTCCGTGATCAAACTACTTTATTGACTGTATAAAGTAATGATTGAGCCAAAGAAGCAGTTTCAGTTTTCGGTTAACGAAAAATTGATAATTGTAAAATTGATAATTGTGAGAGAAGAGATAATTGCCAAATTTGTTATAGACCCGGAAGTTCCGTTTCACTTTAACAAACTCAGTAAAATGTGTTCATCGATTGCAATCAGATAATGAATTATGCATCCAATAAAGTAAATTCAGTAGTCCTGAAGTGTATAACTGTTGACTGGACTATTGACAATGAAAAATTAATGGGATAAATTACACTACTTAATGAATTAATCATTTGACCTATTAATGATTAACTATTTTTATTTTCCTCGTAGAAAATTACGAATGAATGACAATTCAGATGAAAAGTAATTGTTCAGGACTTTGAAATTTTTATTAAATTTTCGAGAACATAAATTAATTAGTTAATCATTGTAAACAAAAGGGATTCAATCATCAGTTTTATTTTCATTCTGATAATTCTCTGGAAGTTGAATTCTGTGATCTTGAAATGTATGAGTATTCATTGAACCATCGATAATTAGCAATTAACTAAAAGAGTTTAGGCTATTTAAAAAATCTTGTAATGAATACTTACCTATTCTTCGAATTTGTGGTGTCTTGAGGGGTTCAATTTTGGTGTGGACCAGATGGTCCACTGACACTTTACGCGAGGTTGGACCCTTACAATATTGGTTTCAGTCGATAAGAAAGGCAGGTCAGCACAGCTGATCACACCTATAGGTCATGTGTTGTGTAGTGAATTACAAACATTGGTGAACATGTGGGTTTCGATATTAGGAGTCCACAATTTACAAACAATGCTGAAAAAATAAAACTTCGTTGACAACTATGAAATTTGGTTTTTAATTAAATTGTAAGTATTTATCTAAATTATTCCATAATATAAAAGATTCATGTTCTCTGAATGGTCTCTTTTGACAACAGGTTCATAAATCCTGTGAAAATAAATCCTGAATAAACTTTTAATGTCGAGATTTTCCCTATCAAAATTATTGGGCATAAAATTTAGTAGAAAAAAATATCAATAGAAAAATTTGCACAGAAATTGTAAGTCTAATAAATTGTCACCAATTTTTTTCATAGAATGCTAATTCAAATCCTATTCAATTCAAATGAAAATCCTCTAGATATTCGATGGAATTACGACAGAAATGTCTATCAAGAAATCAAATTATTCTTTTAACATTTATACGTTTAACAATAATTTTCTATATTAAATTTTTTCATTCACCGACACCGATTTTCCGTTTTCAATTCTCCGGTATCCATTTATTTCTAATTCCTCACTCAGTTATTTTCTCTATTTTTTTTGCGGGGTTGATAAGATCCAATTCCCACGGATTTTTTTTTGCTAGTATCAAATTGTTCAGTATTACTTTTTCCAGGATCCGCTAGCGATCATGTTTTTGGGATTAAATGACATGTAATCATCTATCTTTTCCCACTCTAAATAAATAAAATATCAATGTTTATGTTGATACATTTCAATTCTTCCCAATACAATAATTTATACTTTTTGGCTAATTGATAACAAAAATCATTTCATAATTTTTTTAACAGATGCTGCGTCGTTGTTTCCACCTAAAAATCCTCTCAATCAATTCCAAATTCCCCATTAATAATAACAATGCTCACCCCTCAAGAAACTCTTCCCAAGATGCCGCGGAGCGGCCTAAAACCCCGAGAAGAAATGCGGGATTACCCACACAAGTCACAGGTCCTGACGATTCCCCAATCGACATCAAAGATCTGCCAGTCGACGTCATGAGACGAACGAAGAACTTCATGACTCTTCACTTGCTCGACAGGGACATCTCCAAGCATTTTTCATCTCTCATCATCGACAGCATCCCCAAAGAAGACACATTTATAGCAGAGATGAACCCAGGAATAGGCCTGATGACCGAAGACCTGCTGGAGTCTGGTATTTCAGTCGTCCACTCGTACGAAAAATATACTGAGTTCATGCAGTGGTTGCACCCCCTTTCGGAGAGGTATCGAGGACGTCTTCACGTCAGACCCTTTAACCTAACGACGATCGCGAAGACCGAGTACGTGGATGAGAAGGTCAACACGAAGACCATGTCCAAGATTTTCGAGGGCATCCAGGCAAGGGAGTGGAGTGGAGCACCAGCTCTTGCTGTCATTGGGGCTGTGCCAAATATCAATTTTTTGCATTCCCTCCAGTGGTCACTGATCAATCGGTATCTGTCCGACTATGGGAGGGCGGTCCTATACGTCGCAGTGGCACCTTCGATATCTTTGGTAATTGTTAGGAGTGGGTTTCGGGATAAATTCTTTGTTTGAACAACAATCTCTCTGGGGGCCTATTCTCGACACTTGAGAATGTAATCCGTGAACGAATATTCGGTATTCCCTTGAGAACGCTCCTTCGTTAGGAACGTCTCCATTACGAATGTGATTCGTAGACGGATCGGCAACATTCGTTAACGGATTTCTCAGTTCGTTAGTCGTGCGATTCTCATCTACGAATGAAATTCTTGGAATCTAATTTGTTTAGATGATGAAATCGATGACATGCATCTTTCAGAGACCGGCGAAGATTGTCCATATTTTAATTAGAAAAGTTTATAATAGAAATTCAATTTCTTTTTGGTGCAACATAGTTCAACAGCATTCAATCTTTAGGATATTTCGTAGTCCTGGGGAAAAATGAAATTGCCGAGCGAAAGATTTTCCCTCACGAATTAAAAATTTCCAAACGAAAGAGATCAACGAATCTTGTTCGTTGACGGATTACGTTCCGTTCACGGAAGACGTTGCCCATGCGTTGAGAATAACGCCCCTGACGTTGTTCGAATTTTCAACTACAGCAGTCAAATACTTCGTCACACGCACGAAAAAAATTAACAAAATAGTCTAGCGATTGGTTAGAAAAGTCTGTAGGATTTCTATTGAACTTTCTAGGCGAACCAGTTTGTCGAGTAAATCAACAGAACCCAATCTTTCTGTTAACTTTTCGCGGTTTATAATTCTGTTTCTCTTTGTTTAATTTTTTTCTCCATAAAAAACTAAGAAAATTTTATCGGAAATTATTGTTTTTATAACTTTTTGTAGAAACTATTTGCTATTATAAGTGTCGATACAAACGGCTAAAAACTATTGAAAAGTTAACTTGAAAGTTCATAATCCATTATCTAACGTATTTGCAAAATCTGGTAGTTAATATAGATAATGAATCCCATAGAAAAAACTGATTGGGAATTCTGGGGAAAATTCTCCAGGAAATCCTACAGAATCCTTGTAGCAATTTTTCGTGACCTCACATGGACCAGTCAAATTTCTTTTTGAAAGTCTGTCAATATTTATTCCATTTGAAAATGTATTTTCAGAGTTAATTTTCATTACCTTGAGTCATTGCGAAAATTATCACGTATTTTTGAGCGATCTTTTCTGCGAAGTCACTTTATAAAATTGAAATAGTCCTATTCCAATAGTTATAATAACTCTTCAATTAGATTTTCATTATTTAGTAAATTAAATTATAAGACTAAAAAATACAATTTCAAAAAATTTTACGAATTTCGATTTGTTTTCTTAAAATCGAGTATCGAAGTTGGAACTTAAAATTACACTCATTTCTTTCCCTACTTAGGCCTTCGTAGACAATCCAAATGAAAAATACTTTCACAAGCCAAAGAATATCTACCTCCGAACATTTTTTGACTTCACGAAGCTGGGAACTCTCCCCAGAAAAGGCTTCTTCCCCTGGGAGCCCGAGAACCCCTGGAGAAAACGATTCGTTGAGTATTACAAGAGGGACAGCGAAATTATGGACGTCGTTAAGATAGAGGCAAAACAAGATTTCTTCACTGAAGACTTTACTCACGAAGAGGCCGTCACATTTTTCTATTTTTTATCAATTCACATGAGGAAACGAGACACCAGGATCATTCCAATGTTCGAGTGAGTGGAATTTTTTATTTTTTTCGTACTAAAAATTCTGTCCCCCTTAATTTGTTATTTTTCAATGATTTAATCCCCACAGAAAATGGATTCCCGACTGTGGCCCTCGCCTCATCCGAGAAGATTACGACATTTATTCAACATTCGATGAACTCAATTCTGAACAGTTACTTCGTCTGTTTAAAACGTTCAAGTCTTGGCCAGAGTATGGGGCTAGTCCCTTTATAAATTTTGTAGAAACAGTTATTCAGAATAAAATACAAGACGATTAATTTCCAAAATATCTGCATTTGATGTTTATTATTTTTTTTAAATTTATTCTTATGTTCAACTCTGAATTTATCTGGAGATAATTCTCTTTTGATGTTGCAATTTTAACAAACATTAGACTCACAAAATAAATAATGGAAAAAATCCAAAATGGAGATAAATAAATCTGTAAATAAATTAAAAATTCACTTTGATTTCTGCTATTTCATTCCCTCAATTCCTCCAAATTAACTAAAAGATGAATTTGGTTATCCTCTTCCATCTCTTTCGGTCGAATCGTCGATGAGAGCATAGGCAGGCCGATAACTCGAGGGAGCATCAGGAATTTGTAGTAGAGGATTGGGAAACGTCGTTGTTCTGTCTCCCAGACTCGTGTATCCTATGTCGTAGAGAGAGCAATAGGGGACCTTGTTCTCCAGGAGGAAGTCCCAGACATTTCGGTAGCTCCAGTCCAGGATGGGACTGATCCTCATCAGCTGGGGCCAGTTGGGATCGGTTGTCTGGAAGGGCTGGAGCTTCTCCGAGCCAGGGTCACCCCTCCTTATGCCCATCAATCCTGCTTTCATCTTTTTGTTTTCATTCAGGAAAGATGTCAGTGCGGACTTTATGGGTTTCTTTTTTCTAACTACTTTTAGATTGTAGTACTGAGAGGCTTTCTCGACAAAGGCGTCGACCTGTGACAAGATCAATTGTTCCAGTAATTTTTTTATTTGTCGTTTATATATTTCGTAATTGTTGATTTAATACAGACAGTCTAGACGGTCTCTATTAATATTGCTGCAATTGTTTAAAAAATTCCCAAAGTCTAAATTGTCTTCTTTTTATCGGAGAAGCCCTCACCAAGAGATTTATCTATTCATTCACAAGCAGAATTGAGACTACAAAAAATTAAATTGTGGAGAATTGTTTTATTGATATTTAAACCAGTGAAAAATAAATGTTTGACTGAAGGAAATGGATCTCAAGCAGAGGACTCTTTACATTGAATACTTCAAACAACTGTCCAGTTAAATGTAAACTCGATGAACAAATTTTTTAACTTGATTAGCTCTACTCCTTATTTTACCTTCGTGATCGCAGGAAATTCTTCTCTTCCTCTAGTAAATTTTGAAAGTAAGATCTACCAGTAATTATTCCTGATTTTCTTGAAGAATAAGAAATGTATTCTTCAGAAGTAAAAATTTTCTCAAAATAAAATATCAAACTTAAAAAATGTAGACAAAATTATACATGATTCGGGATTTCAACATAAAATTACAGAATTTATGAAATGACAATTTTTATTTGACTTTTTGTGGCATATTTTCAAAAAAAAATATCGGATATCATTTCAATAGATTCGGAAGAATTGAATTTTCCGACATATTCGCATACTATCAAACGAAAAATGAGAGATAATGTTGAAATTTAATATTGTAGTAAACAATCAAGAACTGAAAAATTATGATACGTCATATTTTGTATTCTCCTATTCCAAAAAAAGATGATATTTAAGACATAAGTAATGAAATTATGTTGAAAAGAATAAGCTATAAAATACTGTGACAGTAAATATAGTTCACAGGCAAAATTTGTTTAAATCCAGTCACAAAAATGTCAAAAAACCATCATAAACCGCTAAATTGTGACAGATTCTGACACAATTTGCAAATAAATGACATTCACTTTAGTATTTATTAGAGTGATAGGTCATAATTGATCATATTATGTAAGCAAAATTTTAATCTAACTAATTTTCAACAAAAAAAAATGTCAGAATTTGACATTTTCCATCAAAATTTGTAAAAATCTGTAAACTCGATTGCCACGAGGAGAACTACATACCTCGGGGAACTGATCCCCCGTGACATAGAGACACGTAAGCGAATGGATTCCTCGAACAAGGAAAACTGCCGCTGCCAAATGAAGAATAGTTGTGCAATCCTTGCCACCGTTGAAGCTCAGAAAAATCTCATCACAGTTGTACCTGAATCAATAAAATACCCAAAAGTCTGTTGAATTCATCGCATTCTACAGAAATTGAGACTAAATAATTCTAAGATCCAACTCACTTGTCTAGACACTGCTCCAGGATGAGGATCGAATGCCTGACATGTGGAGTCTTCATCCCAGCATCGATGACAGCTTTCGCCTTCTCCAGAGTAAATTGATCATTCAAAACCATGACCACGTGTAGTTATTCAACTTCTTGTCTCCAATTTTTTCGCCTTTCAACATCTGTAACCTACGACGACTGCATGCTCCTCCCTGCCATCGTGTAATTATTTAAAACGTGACAAATTTCATAGTCACTTACGTGCTGTCACTCATGTCAACCTTTCCGTAATGTTGTGTTTTTCCTCGAACCTTCAAGTGTAATAGAAGATTAGATACACAAATAAGATAAAAAATAGTAAATTACGTGAAAAATTATCGGATTATCTGTACATGTGACTGGTACAACTTCTGATGAAGAATATTTATCAGAAGAAAAATCTGAAACACATATAATTGTTATTTTCTATCCAAGACTTGTCAATTGCGATAATGTTGATTATTATCGAACAAATTAAGGGATCAAAATAGTTTTCGCGTAGATCTAGAATATATGCTAGTTATTCTACCCCCATTCTCGTTTTGGGTGGTGGGGGCCTTGTTTATGCATACAACTACACAAGCAGTTGTACATATGTAATTACATCTGTATGTCGCGTAGACCGCTAGTTACTCCGCTAGAGTCCCTATAATCGCTATATTTTCACTAGATTAAACCGCTAAGATTTAAATTTGTTTTTAAATATTCCTATCATTTTTCTTCATTTTAATGGAAATATTCTCGAGCTTTATAGAACAGACATCGGCAAACTCGGCTCATTGAGCAAAACCACCTCCCGATCACAATTAGTGTAGTTTTAATAGTTTTAATAGGTCCCATTGTAATGGGCGCTGGGCTCTTGCGATTTGTAGTTCATTGATTCTTCCTCTCCGTCCGAAAGCCAGCTGGATCAGCACAGAGTGGGGATAGCCCTGTTGAGGGGGAAAAACGCGCTGGATTTGAAACTTGAGTTCCGTTTTCTTCATTAAATTTGTTTATTAACTTGGAAAAAATTGATTTAAACGGAACATTGGAAAAATTACAATAGGTTTTTCAACGAATGAAATGTATATTTCAGGCCATTAGATTGTTCAATGTGACAATGGAAGTATAATATAATATTCGCATTCAAAATAATTGACTTGAAAAAGTCAAGCTGATGAATTCCGTTAGAAATTCTGTGAAGATTTCATGTTAAAAATATTATTTTTTAATTTTTGTATGCGCTAACTCACAAAAGTATTTCATAGTACATCAATTTATTTTTCATCACGCTGTGTCGGAAAAGTACTTTTTCGACACATTGAGATGAAATAGTATATTTCGACACATTGAGATGAAATAGTATATTTCGTAACAAGTGAAAAAAAATGTTTTTTGGCGAGTGGGAAGTTTATTACACAATAGAGGTTTATATCACGAGCCTTCGGCTCGTGATATAATCCCACGAGTCAAAAACCACTTTTTTCACGAGTTACGAACATAATTTTTCATCTCAATGTGTCGAAAA